>CM023953.1:27975063-28028116 GCA_013407115.1 Glycine latifolia
GGCTAATAGTCTGTTGTAATTATATCTAAAGCTATATTAGGTTTGTTTCGTTAAAAGCATTCTCATCCTGGTTGATATTAGTATTTCTCCATATGAATGCAAATTAAGGGGCATGAGGCATGGGCGCACACACGTACACATGCCATGTAAAACCTACAGTGGTCACTATATTTAATATTCATGGTTGAGTTTTTTTAGCATTTAAACAAGTCACAGAAGAGAGGGGCGAAGGGATGTGGCAAAGGCCTAGAAGCGCCCAACATGACTTCATACCCTTGAGTGCTTTGTAGTTACTTCATGTGCAAAAAATTGGTCAGGTCAAACTCATGTGATTGCGCACACTATATTGGGCTTTTGATCATGGTTTTCATTTTTCTTTTTGTTAATATGCACTACCTCTCATATCTAACCTGCCGAAACGCCTAACACTCTCAGATCCATTAATCTTCCAAATGCGATCCCAATGCACATCCTTGAAGAGAATAAAAACCATTAAGTAGCTTTACTAAACCACACTAACGTTCTCACCGTGCAAAGGAGAGGGGGAAACATGACATGGGGGTCAGATATAGTCTCATTTGGCACCATTGTAGCCAGAATATCCCAATTCCAATTGCCAGCATCACTAAAAACTAAAAGGTCCTTTACCCGCCAACCCAGCATGTTAGGAGGGATAGAATGGTCTAAGTCAATTGGTCTCTTTTCCATTAGGTAATTAACGATCAACCCAAACATCGATAGTTACCATCATCAACCACCCAGCATTTAAAGTCATTAAAAAGGTACCAAACCTTGGTAATCCATTTCTAAACGAAAGAATTACATGGTATTACTTTCACCGCTGAATTAGTTATTTCGTTCCTACCACATTTTATTCTCAAGACTGAGATGCAAAGAGCATCTTTCCTCGTACGAATCTGCATCCGTGTTTTCCTCCTCTGATTGCTCCATTCATTAGTCGGTTTCAAGATCTTGGTCAAAACTGCTACCAGCTCCCCTTCTCTTTTCTACAAGAAAGTCCTTATAGGTCATCTTTAGGGGGTTTTCCTTATCCTCCTCTGCTACATCTTATGATATTTACATCGACGATTCCTTAGGAAAACCTTGATTTCCTTCAACTTTTTCTTGCTTTTTCCCACGGCCGATTCCTAAGCCTTTCTATTATGATTGTATTCACATATGGAACTTATTTTGTCGGGAGGAAAAAAGCACATAACCCTTATTATAAATAACACAAGAAAATATGAAAAATTGCAGTTATACCTACAAAATTGCTTGAGTTCCTACCGTATCAACACTCCAAATTTCCAATACCCAATTCTAGAAACTAAAAAAAAACGTATGAACCCCAAAATACAAAATGAAAGAAAGCTTTGCAATGATTGGTTACTTTCAACGTGATTCATTGGAGATGAGAGCCGAAAGGCTACAAGATTTTATGGTGAATGAATGAAAGATATGGAGATAAAAATAATACATTAACACATACTTTCAAAATTAAATATATAATACAAGGCTGAAAATTTTCAGTACAGTAAATTGCCCGTGATCACATCAGGGGTTCCCAGGTCTTGTTGAATGCAAGAATCTTCCTGAACCCTTTCAAAAATCCTGCTTACTACCTTTTTGGTACAGAAAGGGGAAATAAATGCAGCATTGGCAACTGCCACACCAACACTAAATATTTAGTCATCACCTGTACCAGATTCCACAAGCAGCATTACAACAGGCCCTAAGCATATGTCAAATAAACAGCCAAACATAATCCTAAAGAAGTTTCACTTTTTATAAGCAAATAGCCTGATGTAGAACTACTAATAGTGGCTACACGACTAGATCTATAGTCAAAACTGATTGATGTCAAACTGACAGAAGCCGAAACATGGACATTCTAATATCTTATCTAGGGATACACTATATTTACCATAATATAAACCCCTCTATCTTTACTTCTACTAAAGCCAAAAAGATTGATAACAATGCAGAGTATATCAGAAAAGATAAAGTGATCAAACCAGTAGGTCTTGATGAACAAACAACGATAGGCAACATGATGTGGCATGTGACTAATACTACATGGGTTCAGTGTTCCAAAAGGTAAGTTCAAGGTACACTTCTAAGTGCACACATTTGTTTGTGTGGGGTGGGGGAAGTGTCAACTTAGCTAAAGCATTTGGAAAGAAATTCCCCTAGCTGAAAGGTTCTAGAATTTTATCTTTTCAACAAAACCCATTTGTCTCCAAATTAATTAGGCAATAATGAATAAGCATATCAGATAGTAAGAATATATACTAGGGATTTTAGTGATTCACCTAAATTCATCAGTACTCTGTTTAGCAGAAATGTGGCACTACCAAATTCACTTTTGGTATTACAAACTCACACTAGACAGATGGCATGTCATGAATCTGGAAGGGTTCAAGTTCAAATATCCAGAAGTTCATATCGTTTAACAGAAGATATATGCATATCTTGAGAAGCAATGGGGAAGAGAGAGGTAGGTGGATACATCAAACAAGTGAAACATGAAACTAAGCATGCTTGTTGTTGGAGATTTACTAAGCACACAAAGAAATAGAGGAGCTTCATCTAGATTCTGCATTATATAACTCTACTGTGAATCTATGCAGTATATTCTCAGTAACTCACCATTTTTAGGGTCTACATGTACGAAAAAACTGGCAGCAACTATTAGATAGCATAGAATAAGCATCAACCCTTTAAAATAATTTGAGGTTCCTTCCTGCATGGAATAACGGAAATTTAAGATGGTTGTCACAAATATAAGTAATAGTGGCAACAAAAAAAAAAAAAAGAAACTCTACATATAAACCTATTACACACAAATCAAGCATGTGAAATAAAAAGTTAATGCTTCGACCAAAAATCTTAGAAGAGAACTAGCTTCCGACCATGGATTGTATATGTTGAAAAACATTAATAACTACTACCAACACAATTTATAGGGGCAAGTAAGAAATAACATACCTGCATCATAAATGCAACTACTAACACAGTAATAAAAAGTGTGGCAGTCTCGAATAGTTGAAAATTCAAGTCCATTTCTTTTCCCATGCACCATCCAACAACTACACAGAAAGGGATCTACAATTTTCAAGAGATGAAGAACCATCAACTTTCTCCAATGATCATCATCTGATTAACTAATTTTAAAAAGTTAATAAACTCAAGAAATGTCCTCCTATGACAAGAAGAAATCCAGGATAGTTTAATCACAAAAAGATATAGTAAATGTATACCCCAAACAACTTAATAACATTTAATGACAGTTCGAGGCCATACCACAAACATAGATATCTGTGTAGACGATCCAATAGCAACTCCAATAGTGATATCCTGAGGAGAGATTGAACCCATTAGCAGATTAACAATATTCGTAGAATAAAGAGTAGGCTTTGAAAGCCCCTTACAAGCTTGTCCTTCACGGCAAACATGATAGCACTGGCATGTTCTGCAGCATTGCCTACAATTGGAAGCAAGATGACAGAAATAAAAGCCACTGACATATTCAATGACTCAGATGCTCCCTGCAAGAGACCAGAAACACAATGTCTATGAATGAACTTATGATGCAGAATTTATGGACAATAGGAATATTAGAGTGTTTGATTGTCAACAAGGACAAGAAAGGTAGAGATATTGTAACAGTATATAATCTCAAACCACAAAGCAATCACAACTAACTTTGTCAAAGTGGAGTGATTAGGTCCAGGGAAAATAAAGATTTAGCAGCACTACATTCGGCCCAGCTAATATAGAATCTGTTCATTCTGTCCCTGTTTAGTTTCTGGCTCAACTGAGGTTTTTGGTGAGGGCAAGGTGTTAAACCCCCTCTGTTGTCATATTTCCTTTTCTATGGAAGACCTTCAAATATCCCATTAATCGCATAGCACGGGTCAATGGGGAGGGGACAGGTTTTCCTTTTGTCCTCTTCTCTCACCACCCAAAAGATATTTTAAATTATAATTGTAAAACAAATAGAATAGCAATCATCTAGCAATCTGCTATAATGTTTTTTGGGGTGACACTCTTGTGCCACTATTCACTACTATGATTGCACCCGTGTAAAGCCTTAAAACGCTCCTTTTTGTTTCTTACCGTTTCTTAAATACCAACATTCCACTACCAAGAATATTTATCTCAATCCAAAGTCTTTTGATTCACTCAAGATTGCTTTAATAATCTTCTTAACTTTCTTAGACATCTATCTCATTCAAATAAAGTTAGCACTACTTTTTTATTTTCAATTATCTTCAATAATTTTTTTCTTAGAAGTCAAATGCACCCTTGAGTTGTCACCACCATATTCTTAGTAACTTAGTTTTCTATTTACGGCTCTAAAAAAGAACATCAAGGATCAAAATATTATATTGTGTAGTGAGACTCTTTCTTGGAATCATTTACAAACCTTGCAAATAAAACCAACAAAATTAAGACAAATCAATAAATATAAAGGCTCAAATTCAACAATCCATGAGAATAAAAGCTCTAGTGGTACAATAATAGAAATTAATGATCAAGAAATTGTGAAAATGATATAGCTATACCTGTATGGCGTCTACAAGGTATCCAGACAATATAGATACCCATGCTGTCAAGATAGCAAGCCAGATTATTGCCTCCCATTGCGTTAATTCATGTTCTTCCTCCTCATCAGAATTTTCACCATTATCTCCTTCCTACATTATGAAGTGTGGAGATTATGTGAAAATGCACTGTTGAGTAATAAAGAAAAAAAGGCATTCAATAGGCACCAATTCACTCACATAAATTCTTTTATTTTTCAAAATATATGTAATAATTTAATATTCCGATCAACTTTAAAATAAAAACCCACCAGAAGAGTGAAAACATAAAAGAAAAAGGATGGTTTTTTCCTTTTCTAATACATGCAAGAACAATCCACCCAAACTAACATCCATCAAAATGTAAAGCCACATACTTGCTTTATGTAGTGGCGTATCTTGGTTATGACAGGAGTCATGGCCCCAACTTTTTACACTAAAGATTTTCTATAATATTCTCAAATACTTTGTAAAGTTTTTTATTTCTCAATTATTAACGATTTTAAGACATTGAAAGAGCATAAAGAAACACTTTTATTAAAGGTAACTTTTAGTCTTTTTCTTTATTATTATAGACAATTTTATGTCAATATTGCACTTCAAGATTTTTCTTTTAACAACATTGATTCTTATAGCTGATTTAAACATCAATAACACTTTTCATACAACTATTTCATTAACTAATTACCTTTTCAAACAATAAGCTATATTTTTTTTTGCCTTTTTCAAACTCATTTTTTCTATGACTTTGATATCCTCATTCTCTACAAGACTTGTACAAGATGACTTGAACCTGCAAATTTTTCTTGCATCTGGAATTTTCATGCTAATTTGTCTATGATTTTTTCACAAAATATTTCTAGACGAAATTTGTAAATTTTGCTATGATTTTGGCAAAAAAAATATTATTATTTCCTTTATTTCCTCAAGCTAGTTTAAAATTTCATAGGTTTTTTTTCATATTCTCATACAAAATAAAAAATAATAATGCTTCTTAACAAATTCTTTTCACAAAAATTTATATATATATATACTCTAAATTATTTTATTTGGTAGCAGATAAGGAAATAGAAATCAGAAAAAAAAAACTTAATAAAAAAAATATTTTAATATCATAAAATGAAATTAAGAAAATAGTTAATAATAAGCTTAAATTAACTTTTGGTCCCTATAATTCCATGATTGTGCACTTTTGGTCCTTGAAATTCTTTTATTGCACATTTAGTCCCTCGAGTTTTCAAATTGAGCAATTTTGGTCTACCGTTAGTCTGTTGACAATTTTTTTTAACAAAAATTGTTGATGTGACACGTTATTGATGACATGGGAGTGACATACTGATATGATGGAAGACATGGCAGTCTAACACATATGCTGACATGGCACTAATAAAGTAATAATGTCAGCATGTCAGGGCCAAGTTAGCACCCTGTCAATGCAACATCAACATATGTGTTGGATTGTCACGTCACCATATCATCATTAACATGTCACATTAGTTTTTTTTGTTAAAAAACTAACGTCAAACTAATTATGAACCAAAATTGCTCAAATTTTTAAAGCATGAGAGACCAAATGCGCAATAAAAAAATTCCAGAGACCAAAATTGCGCAATCGTGAAACTTATCAAACTATAGAGACCAAAAGTGGATTCAAGCCTTAATAATATCATAAAATGCCTAAAATCACCCACAAGAAATGATATTATCAAAACCATTACATTTTATTTATACATTATAAACTTTATTATTTGCCCTTCCAATTTTTTTTCTCAAGCTCTACTAGTGCCAATTTAGTCATTTCTCCCCGTTCTTCATTTTTTTTAATATATTTTCCACTCACTTTTTTGGTAAAATGCTCAAGTTCATAAAATATTTGAGTATAGCAGTCCAAACAAAACACCTTTTTTTCGTTGTGTTTTTGGGGAGGGGTAATAAGAATCTGCATTGTCGACAAACACATGATCATTTGTATCTTTCATCCACTAAACTCAACCTTCTATCTTAAATTTTTTAATTTTAACCTGTAAAATCAGGCCCTACTGGCAAAATGATGATTAGTAAAGGCTCCTTTGGTGGTAAGGATATGATAGAATATAAGAGAGGATAAGAACATGAAAAGCAGGATAAGCTTTGCTTTAATCCTATCCGATGTTTGGTGGATAGTGACCAAAGAATGATAAGTGGTGGTGGTGGCAGCAACAATGGTAGTGGTAGTGACGATGTCAGGAATGGTGGCAGTGGTGGTTAGCGAAGGAGATGGGATAATGGTAGCGGTGAAGGCAGTTGTGGCAGCAACCACGGGAACGAGGGTGGTGGCAGTGGTGATGACAATGACGATGGTGGTGGTGGTAATGGTGACAGTGGTGGCGGTGGCGGTAGGGTGAGAGGGAGGAAGGGGGAGAAAGAGTCACAATCCTATCTTATTGCTTTCTAACTTAACTCCTACCTCAGGATAAGAAATACACAGCATCAACAGTATAGGCACCAAACAATTGATTACAGCTGGATAAGATAGTTATCCTAGCCACCAAATGAGCCCTAAATGTATAATACTAGTTAACACAGTGAAAAGACAATGACTGAATGATTAAGTAAATGACCATAGTTGTAACTAGTGGCAAATACATATTCATCTCCTTAAATAGTATAAAAACTCCAAAAATCTAATGTACCTCAGTCAGTGATCAGTGCAGTGTATTTTCTAAAACGGAAAAAAAAAATATAACAAAAAATAGATGGGCTTCACCCCTTGCACATCACATGATAATTATACATCATAAACCTAAAAGACAAAAGCCTAAAAATAAAAATAAAATAAAAAATGGGGCAAAAGAACTAACCTCATCATCAACTGGACTATAAGCATTTTGCTGACCTCTAAGTTGAAAGAAAAGGTAGCTTGCATAGGCCAGTAGCATTATGCAGCTGCTAAATCTTGAAAGAGATAAGACTGACTTCCCTTGATGAACTTCGGAGTGAGTAAAGTAAAGCACAGCAGGAAATAATATTCCCATTACAGCCATCAAGAGTAACCCAGAATTGACAACAGCAGCTGCCTGTTGCAAAGGCAGACTACAATGTGAAGTCTGGACATCAGGAGGCAGCAGTAATGAATGGGGTGATGATATGTACCTTATCAAAAACCTGCACTTTTTTGTAGTGGACAATGCCACCAGTAAAGAATGCACAACCAAGAACTAGAAGCATATTTGACAAGATTGAACCGAGTAAAGATTGCTGAACAACCCTTATCATATTGCTTTCCAATGCATAAATTGATATAATCATTTCTGTTGCATTGCCGAATGTGGCATTAAGAAGACCGCCAACTGCAAATATGAACAGAAGTGAGTTGAATTGACGGAGCAGCCAAAGTGATAGTATGATAAATAGGAAAAGAAAAAGAAAATAAATGAGGATACCTGTTGGTCCTGTGTAGAAGGCAAGCTGCCTGGATGAATCAAAGAAAGAAAAGGGATTGGGGGTGTTAGAGGAGTAGATGAAATAAAAGTAAAAGGGTCTCTCTGCTTAAGTTTCTTTTGAAACATTGAGGAAAAAATAATAAAATAAAATTTTTCATATAAGTTAAAATTAGTTCTTGTTAATTTATTTATAGATGTCTTCTTATATGTTAGAGAATTTATATGAGAAATCTTTTACAAATTAAATGAAAATCTTATTTTAATTTATGTAGAAGTTAATTTTTATTTTTCTTATTTTAGAAGTGATTCTAAATAAACTGACTTACTCAGTGGCATAACCGAGACGTTCAGCCAAAGGAGTAATCCCCAATAAGGTGAAGAAGAAGACCCATCCCTAAGAAAAGAAGAAAGAAAGATGAGAAAGGAGAGGAGAGGAAATAAAATGGAAGGGAAAGGGAAAAAAACATACATGGTGTCCAGTTAGATAATGTAGGAGAATGGCCAATGGACCAAAAGGAAGCAAGAGGTTGATCTTGGCTTTAAGTAAGACAACATATATACTCCTGCTGATACGTGTTGTGTTAAAGATGGATGAGCTCCGCAAATCTACAACACTTGTCTCCTCAAAATCGAAGCTGTGTAATTGTTGGTGGACTTTAGAAGAGGCAGATGCTAAGGGAGTATCGTCGGCGTCGGGGTCGTGAAAACTATGACGGTCTATATTGTCCTCTACAACGGAACCCATCATCCAGCAACTATTAAGTATGTAGATGGATTGGATAGTTGTGAAGGTGAAGAGATCTAGCAAGCGAGGGTTGGATCCAGTCAAAATAAAATAATATCTGCAAAGTAGGAGATTAGATGAGGACGGAGACGAGACGAGACGAGACGAGACGAGAGGTGTAAGTCTGTTCCTGCTTCCTCTTGGGCTGGCTGAGATTTAGGGATAGATAGGGAAAGAGAGTTGAGTTGAGATTTGCTTCCTTCGCTAATGGCGTTGGATGGCCGGCAACTATGCGATGGCAAGTCACTAGTCACACCTGCGATGCGAACCTTCCCCGAAATCTCTCCCTTTTTCCTCAAATCATCATTCATTAATATTACCATTACACATTCCACCAATTACCAAATACTACGCTTAAGCTTAATAATGCCTTCCACGTCGGTCAATATATTTTCCTTTTCTTCTTCTCTTTATTCATCCATTAAATAACTGCTGCCCATGTGTCTTGTCACCCCCTCTCCTACTAATTTCATTACATTATATTAATTATTATACATTATCGCCACTCTTTCTACTAAACTCCCTTATTTTAATTACCACCACTACCTTCCATCTTTTGCTCCTTCTATATCTTACGTCCATATTCACATGATTTGCTTATACCCAGTTGAGAAATTTGGCTACTCATTTTTCTAGTAAATTCTCTATTTTTAATCACGTTTTTTTTATTCAAATTAAAACTTTCTTAAATGAATTCAATTCTCTCTTTATTCAGATTAACGATATATAAATAAATACAAAATAATATACACACATATATAAGTATTTTAAATAATTTATTTAATATTTTTAATAATAAAGTATATTTCAATTAATATGTAATTTTAATTTACGGAATAAACAATAAATGTACTTACAAAAGAATATCAATACATGATTGACTCAAATATTGGTTGCCAACACAAATAATTTGATCCTTGATTCATCGTGTAGGGCAAACTAGTTAAATATAAAAAATGATAAATAAAATGAAATCTAAAATAATTTAAAATTATATTACTTCTAAAAAAATAGGAAATGGATACGGTTTTTAAAAAAACTGCAGCAAGTGCAGTTTATTATCTGACTCATTTTAAACTAATTGTACTTTTATCTTATTTTTTTAACACGAAGACTGTAAAATAAAAATGCTATACCTGTAATTATAAATAAAAAAATACAAATGATGGGAATCTAAACAAAGTATGGAAGGAAGGGTGTTCATGAATGGGTCAGATTTTTAAAAACAAAAATAAATGATGGAATTGGGTTTCTACTTCGATCCAATTTAACGCAATCATGGACCAGGTTGGATTAATCATGTTTTAATATTTAAAAATTATTTTTATTTTATAAAAATTAATTTTTTAATAATAATTTATTTTGTCTAAAGTTTTATAAACATATGATAATTAAATATTTAAAAAATATTAAATTATGATAATATTTGATTAAAGAATTAATAATTTTAATGTTAATATGATATTTTTATTTTATACAAAAATAAATTATTGTGTTAGCATGAAAAAATATAAACAAATTAAAAAAGAAAAAGATCGTGGGTGGCTTAATTTAATAATTTAATAAATCATGTGAATTAAAAATTTATTTATTTTATATTTAATAATTAATTTATATATAATTATAAATTTAATTATATGATATAAATTGAGTTGAGTTAAAAGAACATAAAATTTATTATTCAATCCATGTATAATCGAATCTTAATTGAATAGGATTAAATTCAATCTAAATACTTAAAACTCAATATAGTTGGTTTGGATCATTGATCGATCCTAATTTATGAACTTCCTATAGGTCAATCATCATTTATCAATATTCTGATTTATGAACATCCCTATGTCAAAGTCTATCTTTTGTGTGTGATGCAAACTTGCATTAGCTTAAAATTGGCAGTTAAATGTTACCCACACACTGCTTAGACGCTCTTTTTAAAGATTTTGTTTCGCAGCTTGTTGAAATTTATTAAAAAAATACTCATTTTCGTAGATCTAATTTCTCTTTTAATAACTATTTTTTGATTTAGAAGCAGACTTATTAGAATTGATGGTTTTTAATACTTTTCTGTCAATTGTAAGGGAGTACTCCTGCAATTTTCCCGGAAAAAAAAGAGGGTGTCAGAAGAAGAAAAATGTTATAAAAAAAAATGACACCAGCATACTTTGTCTTTTGTTAGAAAGGGACACTAGCGTGCTTCGACTCAACAAACAAGGGTGCAAAAAAATTGGTTTTATAAATACAAATTTATAGCATTAATTGGCAGATTTTTTTATTCACCACAAAAAGAATATATCAGATCTACCTAACAAGTGCATTAATCTCAACAAATGAGCAAGAACGAATAATATGGATCCCGATCTCTTCCTCCGTAATTTTTTAATAAAATATAAGTTCATTTAATCTTTTTTATAAAAATAATTTATATGTCTAATTTTCTTTTATAATTTATTAATTAATACAGTATGAATTCCAATACAATATGCATCTATCGCCAGTCGCCAGAAGCCACACTATGAAGTCTGAAGCCTCTGCTCGGACCCACAAATTAGCACGTACTGTTTGTATTATTTATAGATAGTTTAAAAAGTTAAATTTTATTAATTAATTTTGTTGGTTATTTTAAATATATATGTTTATCTTTAGGTAATTTAATTAACCAGAATATTTTTTTAAAAGAAAAAACTAATTCAGGAAAATACAATACTACTATTTCAAATTATAGTTTGCAATGAAGAGTCTTGGAAGTGGGTCTTTGAGTGACACAATATGTAGAAAGCAAGAATTTCAATTAGAACTACTTGATATGGCTTGTTGCAGTCTCTTGTCACCAATAAGGGGTCAACCAAAGGTGATGCAGAGTGGGCGAAAATGACAGTGAAAATAAGTGAAGAAAAGAAATACTTGTAAAAGAAATATATGTAAATAAGAATATTTCAAAATTCAAATCACTTCTAAATTCATCCTCCAAAGATACTTTTGATATGTGAGACATTGAAAAATCATATCTGTTACACTAAAGTGTTCAATCTAGTTTACAAACTACAGCCAACAAAGTGACAAAATCTCATATATATTACATTACCAAATATCAATCTCACTTATCACTTTTTCTCCAAGATCATTACTTATGAATAGGGAAACTAGATTTACAAAATTTAATGTCAAAATTTAAGGAGGAACACTTAACCCCCTATCCTATATGTAGATCTGCCCATGATCCTACATGCAACACATAATGACGAGGAGATTAAGCCTCGTCCTTGTATAAAAAGTACACAATTCCTTAGAAAACACCAACTTTTTACAACGCCACCTATTTAATTACTACATATGACTGACAAAGAAAAGTGAAAAAGCAAGATAAGATTTATTTGGAAGATTTATTTCCTTTTTATCCCTTTATAACTCCAATTATGTTATATCTTATTATTTAAGAGAATATACTTGGAAAGTGTGAACATTTCGACTACTATGCCTTTTGGAGAAATCAAGTTGTTTTATTTTGTTAAAGAATTTATTCCTTTATTATATCTTACTGCATCTTTGATTCTTATAATTTTATAATGTTTCATTACATCACATTTATCTAACACTTTGATTATTCTTACTTGACAATAATAATAATGTTAAAAAAAGATATAAGGGAGACAAATATTTTACAATTGGTGAGGGAAATAAGATGAAAGAAAAAAATATATAAGATCAAAATACCATGCATAATCAATATATCAACCTATTTATGCCATATATAATCAGTACATCAGTTTCTCTATGTCATATACAATTAATATATCAACTTCTCTATATCATGCAAACCAGTGCATGGATATCTCTATATCATGTACAATCAGTACATTGACCTCTCCATGTCATGCACAACCAGTGCATTGGTTTCTCTATACCATATATAACCAATACATTGGCCTTTTTATGCCATGTACAATCAATACATCAATCTCTCTATACCATGTACAACCAGTATATCAATCTTTTTATGTCATGCACAACCAATGCATCGGTCTCTCTATGCCATGTACAACCAGTACATCTGTCTCTTTATACCATGTACAACCAGTACATTGCTCTTTTTATACCATGTATAACCAATATATTGACTATCTTATACATTGACTCCGACCTTTACATTAGTCGACGTGATATATAAGGTGAAAGGAGATATAAGATCAAAAATACCTTGTTTAATCTCATACAACGACTTTTCAACCTCTTATATAAGCCTTTTACTCTTATATTACTTACGTTGGTTTTTCAGCTTCACATTACTTATATTGGTTTTTCAGCCTCTTACATTAGCTTTGGCCTCACACTACTTAGATTGGCTTTAGCCTCACTATTTACACATTGGCTTCAACCTTAATGCTCCTATTTTTAACTTAGGAGAAAAAAAAAGGTCTTCTATGGTTGAATTATGACATTGATCTAAAAAATACTTAATACATTGCCTTTGGTCTCACTTCTGTAACACATCGATTTTGGTCTTCCAATTATGGTTTTACTTCAATAGATTATTTATGTACAAAAAAGCGAATATAAGGTCAAACTTTACTTGATATGCTTACTAATAAGAGCTGAAAATTTATTAATGTTGTATTCATTCATGCTTATTATGTCTCTTATTCATGCAAGTCAATATACTTACTAATATGGAAGCATTCATTCAACTTAGATGTTACATGATCTATACAAGAAACATCATATTACACAACTCAACCTACAAATTCCTCTTATAAGCAGAACACTTGATATTCGTAAGACTCAAACAATATTTTTGAAATTTCCTTTCCTTGACCTACATTGGTCTTGAGACACTTTCCCAAGTAAAAAAATTCCAAAGTTCAACTTTACTATTCTAGCCTACATGAGCCTCATAATAATTTACTGAGATAAATTCTTGTGTTTCCTGCATCTCGAACTATGTACATCCTCAAATGATTCACTATTTGATTTCTTCAAACCCTACACAACCAGTGTAGGTACTCATTCAAAACACTACACAGCAAGTGTAGGTCCCCTATATCAAAACTAAGTACAATTAGGACATCGATCAAATTAATTGGTTGCACGGAAGTAGAAGAAACAAGGTTAGTTTTATAACTTAATCAATTTCCTTTACTATTTTATCATACTTACATGTTCAAATTGGCACATACTATTACATGCATGTTCAAATCAATACATGTTATTCATCATTCAATTTCAGCTTAGAAACTTTATTATTTACTATCCAATTCATCAATTGCAAACATGCTCATTCATGTTGAACATTACCATTACATTTCCATTATTACTCAATTATGTTATATTCAGTACACACATACATCGACTTTTTAGTCTCTTGTATCGGCTTTTCAACCTTACATTGTCTACATCAGCTTTTTAGTATTACATTACATATGTCAGCTTTTCAACCTCGAATCACTTATATCAATTTTTTAGCCTCACTTTTTCATCAAGCCACTTTGACTTACCATTCTTACTTACAACACTCACAACACCTGGGATTATGCAACATCCCAAACATATAAAAAACTTAATCAAATTTTTCATTAAGCCACTTTGCACAAATTGTACTCATGGCTGTGGGAGTTGGTGTATTGGCCAAAAGATAGTGGATAATAATCGCTCACCCCACTTACTCACAACTAGGTAACTTCTCATTCTAATAACCAACAAACTTTATTATTATTAATAAGTGAGTACCTTGCAGGTAAATATATCTTCTAACTTTATTATAACTCTATTATTCACTTATTCACTTACTTGAGAGACAGAATGTATTTCCAGCTACCACTCCCACTGCCCGGAAAAACTTAGATTACCAAGTAAAAGATTAGATTGTTGGTGGAGATTGATTTGAAGAGCACTTCAGTGGTAACAACATTTCCTAAATTACATTTCTACTTTGTCACAAATTTCAAACTATAGATGCAAGTGTTGTGCTAAAATGATGCAAGGCCCACGGAACTCAAATGTTTCCTTGGCTGTTGCAGATTCCCCGGCCCTAGAGACTTTGACGTTTGAGCCACACCACATGTCATCATGCAGTCTCCTTTCAGCAGTTTGGACTCAGAGCAGACTTAATATTATCATGGCCACCTGAGCTAAATACTGATGTGCTCTAATTAACTCTATGATGTGCTCTGCTTTCAGCAGCAGCCAATGCAGTCTGGCCAAGTATGATGACTAAGGTCAAAATCCTTTCCCAGTGCTACTAATTCGTTTGTCGTCTGAACCAAGGATGGAATGTGCACACACATATATATACATAGATAGCAGGTAAACACAAACAATATATTAATTGGACAATTTTCAATATCTCAATTCAATTGAAAACCTCTTGCACAAGGTGAACAGATACTATTGCGAAGCACGTGTAATATAGTAAATGTCTCATGAACTAGAAGAATGCATTTATAGTTAAGTGTAGACATTAGACAGCATTAACAAATATATTGTCAGGGAGCAAAAGATCATTAACTTTCTGATTTCATCCAAGAGGTTATAAAACTGAGCATTGTGGGGACCATGTTTTTCATTATGGCAAAGCTCGTGCAACATTTAAAGGGAAGAAATCTCACTCGCGCGCGGTTAGGGCTCCATAGTCTTATCTTTAATGCTGCACCTGGTCCAATATTTGGCTTTTTCATAAAAAATAAGTTAAAAACGAAAATTAATTATTATAATAGATTGATTAAGAGGCATCTGGTTTAATAGTCATTTTATGTTGATATTATTGACGTTAAATATTTGACATGATGAATTATACTAAAATGATATATTCTAAATTTGTGCGACAAAAATCATCTATTTTAATAAATATTTTTTTTGAGCATGCATCTCATTATACTAATTAATTTTTGTTTTTAATGATTAAAAAAGCCATAAATATTTAGCCCTAAAAATGATGGATTCGCAAGGACTGCACTTTAAAGTTTTAGAGAACTAATACTAGTACAGGTGCATAACATTAAAACATAAAATTAGAAAGTGTTCGTCATGTTAGAGAATACCACCCCCTAGGGAGTCCTAATGCCTTAGAAGGACTCAAGAGAAGGTGTAGTAAAGAGTATATCTTTTTATAATTAATTAAAAATAGTTGTTAATTTTTTAATATATATTATGTACTTACGTATTTTTATTAATATTTTTATAATTTATTATATATACTTACGTATTTTTAGTATAATTCTATTTATTAATTTTTAATTAATTTTTTTAAAATTTTTATCTATTAAAATAATAAAGAATATAGGACATATGTGTGATAATCAAAACCTAATATTTATAATTTTTATTTATAATTTTTAATTGACAATTATACTCTACCTATTACTTTATTTAACAATTATAACAAATTGTTAAAAGAAGTTTCAAAAGTATTATAATATTTGTAAGTTGGAAAATGAATAAAATAAAATAAAAAAAGATGTGATAAAGGAAGATATATAATATTTAGATTTTTAGTGTTAAATCTTACATCGTGACTCTAAGATTTAATTTTTATTAGATTTTTTAATAAAAAGGTAAATAAATCTGTAATATAAAGAATAAGTTCTTATAAAAAAAAATTATGAAAACATGCATAATATTAAAAAAATATTTTTTTCTCTCTTCCTATTCCTATTCCTATAGTATCAAAATGAGATTTATTGAAGAAAAAAATAGGAAAAATATATTAAAAGATCTTGCATCTTTAGTATTAGAAGTAGTATTAGAAGAAGTCCCCTAGTCAGTAGTATAACCATCAAACACTGAAAATGCTTTTAAAATTAACAAAGTTATCTCCATTACATATTTAAAATAATATATTTGTAAAACAACAGAAAACACACTAAACCAGGGGCGAAGAAATTTTCTCTCCCTTTGTTCCTGCTCCTGGTTGGCTTTACATGAGCATTTATAACCAAACCAAACCAAGCTAGATCAAAGACAAAGTGTGTTGCTTAACTTAACATGTTTCACTAAAACAGAAAAATTAAGAGAGAAAGCGGAAAATTAATTTGATGGCGTGTACCAAAGCGACCTTCACCTTTTCACAGTATTGTAGCGACAGCAGCAGCAGCAGCAGGAGAAGAAGAAGAGCCTCTGCTGTTTCATTGTTCAACGGCAATTCGGTCATGAGGCTGTCCTCTCATCGCGGCGCCTTGGTTATGAACAATGTTTTGGAGAGGTCCAAGTCTAAGGACAAGAGGAGCAGCAGCAATAATATTATATTGGTGAGCGAGAAACTTGGAGAAGCAGGGCTTAAAGTGCTACGGGAATGGGGCGACGTTGAATGCGCGTACGATCTCTCACCCGAGGAGCTCTGCTCAAAGATCTCATGTTGCGACGCTTTAATCGTGAGGAGCGCCACCAAGGTCACAAGAGAGATCTTCCAAGCTTCCAAAGGAAGATTAAAGGTTGTGGGAAGAGCTGGTGTAGGCATTGACAACGTGGATCTCCAGGCTGCCACCGAGTTTGGTTGCATCGTGGTCAACGCACCCACCTCCAACACTGTTGCTGCTGCAGAGCTTGCCATCGCGCACCTTGCTGCCATGGCAAGAAACGTTGCCAGGGCTGATGCCTCCATGAAAGCTGCCAAGTGGGAGAGAAACAAGTACGTTGGTGTGTCTATGGTTGGGAAGACAGTGGCGATCATGGGATTTGGAAAAGTGGGATATGAAGTGGCGCGGCGTGCAAGAGCAGCGTTGGGAATGAATGTGGTTGCGCATGATCCCTATGCCTCCGCCGACAGAGCGAGTGCTATTGGGGTCCATCTGGCGTCCTTCGATGAGGCTATCTCAAACGCGGATTTCATCTCTCTCCACATGCCACTCATTCCTTCCACCCACAAGATATTCAACCACACTAGTTTCGCGAAGATGAAGAGAGGAGTGCGGATCATCAACGTGGCGAGAGGCGGAGTGATTGACGAAGATGACTTGGTAAGAGCCCTGGACGATGGAACAGTTGCAGAGGCTGCACTTGATGTGTTCACGGAGGAGCCACCGGCCAAAGATAGTAAGTTAGTGCAGCACGAGAAAGTGAGGGTTACACCTCACCTTGGAGGCAGCACAAAAGAGGCACAGGAGGGTGTGGGCATTGAAATAGCAGAGGCTGTGATGGGAGCCTTGAAGGGGGAACTTTCAGCCAGCGCTGTGAATGCTCCCACGGTTCCAACAGAGTTGGTCTCAGAACTGGCTCCATATTTCGTGCTGGCCGAGAAGCTGGGGCGGGTAGCTGGGCAGTTGGTATCAGAATCAAGAGATGTGAAGGTGGTTTATCGATCAGCTGGCAGCAGGAGGAGGCCAGATCATTTGGACACTAGACTTTTGCGATCCCTGATCATAAAAGGCCTCATTGAACCGACATCCAATTCAGTCATCAACTTGGTAAATGCTGACTTCATTGCCGAGGAGAAGGGGGTTCGCATAAGCGAGGAAATAATAGGTGGTGTGGAACTAATTGATTCAATCCAGCTACAGATATCAAATGTAATTAGCATAGAGGGAAAAGTCAAGTACGGTAGCCCGCACCTCACACGTGTGGGCTCCTTTGATGTTGATGTGAGCTTAGAGGGGAACCTGATATTGTACCGGCAGCTGGATCAGCCAGGTATGATTGGGCGGGTTGGAAATATTCTGGGTCAGCATAACGTCAATGTTAGCTTTATGAGTTTGGGAAGGACATTTCGGAGAAAGATGGCTATTGTGGCTATTGGTGTCGATGAAGAACCAAGCAATGAAGCTCTTCAACAGATAGGAGCGCTGCCTGCTATCCAAGACTTTGTCTTTCTCAAACTCTAGCTAGCCGGCTACCAACCATCATTATATGCATGTGCATGCCTTATGTACCACTCAACTTAAATAAATAAACGGCTAATACAATTCTCTTATATAGTCTGTGCTTCTCGATCTGTTGTCTCTTCAACAAGGCTCTAGGTTTCTATTTGCTTATTAAATTCTTGTTATTGTTTCTTGTCTTTTGTTATTATTCTTGTTGCACTCGCAGAGTTACTTCCCTGCTTATTGTTTTAGGAATACAATTCTCTATATTTGAGTTTGAGTGGCGGCATACGACAAATCGACAATGACAATTTCTTTTTATGCAATAAATTCTTGTATTTTTTTTTATAATTACGATTGGGATGTTTTCTCATTAGAGAGCATTCTATAATGTATCAGATTTGTGGATCTATTAGGATCGATGTTTACCCAATAAAGCATTATATCGTGTATACATAGATAGTTTTGTTAAAAAATGTACATAGATCGTTGGTAATGTCACTAACTTTCGCTTGTAACTGTTGTTGGTAAATTGGTAATGTCGTCACTTACGAATTGGACCTATTAGGAAGTTAAATATGGGTCACCTTGTGACAGAGTTTATTGTTCTCAGATCCAGAACTACTATTTGTCGACTAACCTTAATATCTTATTTATTCATTCCAATCTTTTCCATTATCTATTCTACAATATCTTTTTAGTTAAAGTTGTAAGATCAGTTTTCCTGAAAAACAAAAAAAAGGCTCATAATACACTTTTTAATATATTATTTCTAACACACATTTTTTTATAATTTAAATTTATTAATAACTATAAAATTAAGAACATACATTTTATTATAAGTTAAAATTTATTAATAATAACTATAAAATTAAGAAAAAAGCCATTACATAATATATTAAAAAGTATGTTAGAAATCCCAAACGTATGAAAGTAGAGTTGCTGATGAGGTAAACTTGCTATTTACATTTTTCTTACCAGAGGAGATTCAAATAATAATTGGTTAGGGGTGTTGCATGTAATTGTAAAGGGGTTGTGTCTCGGAAGGGTTTTTATTCTTTGTTGTCATGCAGGTTTGGACACGACTTGTGTTAGAGCTGTATACCTTTCAAAAAATAAATAAATTCATATTTGCTTTAAAACGTCTAAAACAAAATCGTTCTTAAATCAATTAAGTAAATCTAATTCACGGGAAAGATTAAGATTTTAAATAGACACAAAAGCAAAGAGGGAAGGGAAGGTTGACCTGATTCAGAAACAGAGATGGCGTGTGGCAAGAAACCATGCATAATCAATTCTCATTTGTACAAATTAGCATTTCTCATTCTTTATTATATTCTAAAAGGAAAAGGGAAGAATATTATATGAGTATGTGAATGTGAATACAAATGTATGGCTCATTAATAAAAATAATACAAATTAAATATTTAATTAGCAAAATGGTGCAAATGGAAAAATATTTAGAAAAATGGGGCAGTCAATCACGCCCATTTGGGGCGTGTTTAAACACGCCCAAATGGGGCGTGTTTGTGCACAGGATGACACGTGGCAGCAAAAAAAGGGGGTGTGGGGTTTTCGCGGTGTTTTCGTAAATTACGGAAGATCATAACTTTTGACTGGGATATCCGATTGAGGCGTATGATATGTCAAAACGATCGTAATTGAGAGGAGAAGCCCTTGGCAACTACCAAAGGGAGTTGCCCAAATTTTTTTCCCAAAAGAGGCCTCTAAGTGCCTCAAAATTGTGATTTAAGATTCAAACCTCCAAAAAACTTCTTCTTTTCTATTTTTTTATTTATTTAATTACTGAATTGCATGCTTTTTTAGTTAATTCTCTTAATTTCGAGTGTTTTGACATAAAATACGCCCCCATCAGATATTTCTATCAAGTTATGACTTTAAATATTAAGATTAAGCTTATCAAAAATGGGGGTGCATTTAGCAAATGTTAGGTTTTTTATTTTTTTTAATTACTTCTCTTAATAACGTTTATTCAGTATTACAGTATTTGATAATTAAATGGACAAGTGAAACAAAGAACTCCAGTGAGTTAGGATTCATCTGTCACTGCTGCTTTTTTGGCTATTCAAATTTCCCAAAAACCAATATTTATTTACCAAAATTATACTGTAAATTTTTAAACGTTTTCAGTTCTAAAAAATTAAAAAATCACAATATTATGGTTGCAACATTTTAAAAAAAATATAATATTCTGTAAAAAAAAAGTGTTAGCAACTGATTTAGAGACCAATTAGAGACGGAATTTATAAAAAACAATATTCAAAGTGTTAGTGACTGAATTAGAGACCGAATTAGAGACGGAATTAGAGACGAATTTTTAAAAAAACCCCAATATTGTGTAAAAATGTGTTAGAGACCGAAATAGAGACGGAATTAGAGACGGACTGAGACACGCCCCATTTGGGCGTGTTTGGCTACCCCATTTTGCTAAATATTACTTCAGTTGCCCCTTTTTGCTAAATAAATAATTAATTTGTATTATTTTTAATTTTTTGCCCAAATGTATTTGTTTATGACAAACAGAGCAGAAAGCATTGTTTCGCATGACCCATTGCAGGTCTTGACATCGTTTACTTTTTTTTCTTTTCTTTCAGTCGCCTTAATACAGAATTTATTTTTTAATAATTATATTTATATTTTATATATTAACAATAAAATTCTTAAGATTTAGAGATTATTCTCTTGTTCTTTTTTTTTTTTTATGTGAAAGCCAAAAATTACAGAGTCTTGAGATTTAAGACATACAATTGATTATTAAAGACTATACTAGATTCTAGATACTTGTATTTACAGTAATTGATCACCTTGAAGACTTAAAAAAAAACAAAATAGGCAATGCCATTTTCTACTTGTTAAAAAAAAATAAAGAAATTGTGTATTTCCATGTAAAAAAAAAGAAAGTAGAAATGAAATTGTCGACTTTTCTAAATTAAAAGTAAAGAATTATACTTTATTAAATTGGCATTCTCATTGTTGATTTCCTTCTGTTTTAACATTGGTGTTGTTGATTTACGTTACGTTTTAGCTAAACCTTTTTCACTTGCACCATTTGTGAGGATAAAAAAAAAGCCCAGAAAGACACTTAAGTTTAAATACCAATATCAACACATCTCTAATCTAAATTAATTAGAGTTGTTGGTAGATAAATCCAATAATAAATTAAAAAAAAAGACAAAATTGAAACAACAACAGTTATTTAAAAAATAATTTGATATCAAAACAAGTAACTAAAATTGATTGTGTTGGTCCAGCTTCTTAGAGTATCTATAGTAATAGATCTTAAATTGGAATCTTAGATTACTTTTTAGTAGACTCCATAGTGTCAAATAGGATTTAAGATCCCTCAAGATCTCTTTCATTTTGTTCTTTAGTGGTAGATCTCATTTTAAGATCTTAAAAAGAGAGAAAAAAAGAAAAAATTTATTCTTTTTTAAACAATGTATATATCTTAAGAATTCTTCTATAAGAATTCATTCTCCATGTTGGAGATCTCTCTACCTCCTTTAATAAAAGATCTAGTAAAGATTAGATGTTGGGTTCAAAATCTTTACTCAAAATCTTATACTAAAGTTGGTCTTATGAATGTTCAGAATTGAGATGTGGAATTGAAAAGCAGAGAGGCAACTGGTAGTCTGGTATGGCCTGCCAACTGCAACTGCAACTGCAGCTGGCAAGAAACTACTCGAACTAGCACTGCTTCTTTAAAAGGAATATTATTATTAAATGAATATGTGAATATGAGTGTAAAAATTTGAATAAATTGCACACCATTTATTTATTTATGAGTTATGACAAATGAAACAGACAGCACTGCACTGTCTCACATGAGCCTCGTAGTTGCTTCACATTTTCTACAAAGAGTTAGAGGCCAAAACTCTTCCTTTTCACATTGCAGTTTGCAGTGGTGCTTCACTTGCATGTAATCTGCAACCAAGGTAAGTAAGGCCTTCTTTATGCTTATTTATTTATCTCTCTCTCAAGTAAAGCAAAGCATCCATGTCCATGTCCCTGAGTTGGATTGTTTTCTTGTGCATGTTTTATGCTGTTTCTGCACTCAGCTCCGATGGGGTGACTCTCTTGTCACTCTTGAGGAACTGGACATCCGTGCCTCCTTCCATAAACGCCACCTGGCTTGCCTCTGATACTGCTCCATTCTCCTCCTGGGTAGGAGTACAATGTGACCTTCATGCCCACCAACGTGTCGTCAACCTTACCCTCCCAGATTATGGTATTGCTGGTCAATTAGGACCTGAAATTGGAAATTTAAGTCACCTACAGTACTCAGAACTTGCTAGAAACAACCTTAGTGGCCAAATACCTGACACCTTCAAAAACTTGCACAACCTCAAGTTACTCAGCCTTCCACATAATCAACTGGCGAAATTCCAGATTCCTTGACTCAACTCACCCAAGTATATCTTGTTGATCTGTCTTATAACACTTTAAGTGGATCCATCCCCACAAGTATTGGGAACATGACTCAGCTCTTGCTGTTGTATCTTCAGAGTAACCACTTGTCTAAGACAATTCCCTCATCCATTGGGAATTGAAGCAAATTACAAGAATTGTTTTTGGATAAAAATCAGTTGGAGGGTATCCTGCCTCCGAGTCTTAACAATCTCAATGATCTTGTCAGCAATAGACTTAAGGGTACCATTCCTTTTGGTTCTGCTTCGGCCAGTCGTAAAAATTTACAGTTTTTAGATCTCTCATTCAATGATTTTAGTGGAGGCCTTCCCTCAAGCTTGGGGAATTGTAGTGCCTTATCAGAATTTGCAGCCGTGAACTACAATTTGGATGGAAATATTCCTCCCTCCTTTGGTCTACTGACCAAGCTTTCTATTCTATACCTTCCTGAGAACCATTTATCTGGAAAAATACCTCCAGAAATAGGCAACTGCATGTCTTTGACAGGGTTACATTTGTATTCCAATCAACTTGAGGGAAACATTCCAAGTGAACTGGGAAAACTAAGAAAACTAGTGGATCTTGAATTGTTCTCAAATCAATTGACGGGTGAAATTCAACTCAGCATCTGGAGGATTAAATCTCTGGAGCATCTCCTTGTGTACAACAATAGTCTTTCTGGGGAACTGCCTTTGGAGATGACGGAGCTCAGGCAACTGAAAAACGTCTCATTGTTTAGCAACCAGTTCTCCGGAGTCATACCGCAAAGCTTGGGAATTAACAGTAGTTTAGTTCTTTTGGATTTTACAAATAATAAATTCACTGGAAACATCCCGCCAGATCTGTGTTTTGGCAAGAAGTTAAACATCCTGAATTTGGGCATCAATCAACTTCAAGATAGCATACCTCCTGATGTTGGGAGCTTTACAACACTCCGAAGGATAATTCTTCAACAAAATAACTTCACTGGGCCTCTTCCTGATTTCAAAACCAATCCAAATCTCTCTCATGGATATCAACCACAACAAAATCCATGGTGAAATTCCATCAAGTTTGGGAAATTGCAGACATATCACTCAACTAATTTTGTCCATGAACAAATTTAATCGGCCTATACCCTCAGAGATAGGGAACATTGTCAATCTTCAAACTTTGGATCTCGCTCACAACAACTTAGAAGGTCCTTTGCCCTCTCAGCTGTCAAAGTATACCAAAATGGACTGGTTTGATGTTGGATTTAAATTTCCTAAATGGTTCATTGCCATCAAGTCTGCAAAGCTGGACAGGGCTAAACACATTAATTTTGAGTGAGAATCACTTTAGTGGGGGCATCCCAGCTTTCTTGCTGGAGTTCAAAATGCTTTCTGAACTACAACTTGGTGGTAATATGTTTGGTGGCAGAATTCCCAGATCGGTTGGAGCATTGCAGAATTTGATGTATGGTATGAATCTAAGTTCAAATGGGCTGATAGGTGGCATTCCTGTAGAGATTGGAAACTTGAAAAAATTGCAAAGACTGGATCTGTCTAAGAACAATTTGACAGGAGTATAGAAATTCTTGGCAAACTCCTCTCCTTATCTGAAGTCAATATTTCATACAATTCTTTCCATGGTCGTGTACCAAAGAGGCTAATGAAGTTGCTCAAGTCTCCCTTCTCATCATTTTTGGGCAATCCTGGCCTATGTACCAGGTGTGATGGCTTGGCTTGCACTGAAAGAAGCTCTATAAAACCATGTGATGACAAATCTACTAAACAGAAGAAAGGCCTCAGTAAAGTTGAAATTGTGATGATAGCTCTTGGGTCCTCAATATTTGTTGTTTTGCTGTGCAAAAGCTTATCAGGAAGTCCATATCTTTGCTGAAGGGGTTTCTTCTTACCTTCTGAACAAAGTCATGGAGGCTACAGCAAACCTAAATGATCAGTATATTATTGGAAGCGGAGCCCATGGAGTTGTTTATAAAGCCCTGATGGGTCCAGACAAAGCTTTTGCTGCAAAGAAGATAGGATTTGCTGCGAGCAAAGGTAAGAACTTGAGCATGGCCAGAGAAATTCAAACCTTTGGAAAAGTCGGCATCAAAATCTGGTAAAATTGAAAGACTTTTGGTTGAGAAAATTAATGGACAATGAAATTAGAGCATTTAAATTTATTTATTATATGCTAAAATTTTATTAAAACGAATTTGAGTTCAACACAAAATTAGACCGTACAACAAGATGGAAATATATATCATTTATCCAAATTTATAAGCTAATATAAAAAGATAAATTAAAAGTAAATATATAATAATAATAATTATTATTATTATTTTATCCCTCTGGCGGTTATTATGACTAATATAATATAGTAGTATTACTAATAATATTTGTTTTTAATTTAAAATATGTTATAATAATTTAATATTAAACACCAGCTTCAGTGGTCGGATGAACGGGTCAACATGACTAAAAATTAAAATTCGTGATTCAACTTAAAAGTTATTGAGTTTGAATGAATTGGTTTGAATTTAATTCAAATACACTAAATGTTTAATCTAAAGAGGTTTAGTTGATTTAGATAAATTCAAATTCAGGCATGAGTATACCGTGAATACGCCTGACACGTATGGGACATGAATTTAGATTTGGTTTAAACATAGTCAGATTAGTTAAGAGATAATATTTGTTACTTGTATTCATTGTTAAAGAATTATTACGAACACCACTGTGTCCATGTGTGGTGGCCATCCCAAATGAAGATTTTCAATTCAAAAATAATGAATATAAATAGGTGAGTTGTTCACTTGAAGTACACGTCACATATAATATACTAAATGATTAATACAGTTACTGCTCTGGTAATCGCGATTTGAATTTACTGTTTACCTTCCCCCACCTTCCATGAATTATCTACATTAATCATTAGACTTAGATTTGGTTATTTAGGTGTTTGAGGAGGGTTAGTAACACTCTTTTACATATTTTTTTAATAGTTAAAATTTATTAAAAACTAAAAAATTATAAGAAAGAGTTATTAAATGAGATATGAGATCTACAAATTTTTATAATTTTTTAATAAATTTCAATCAATAATAAAAAATGTATTTAAAATAATATTTTAAATAATGTATTATTAACATTTCTCAACATATATTTTAAGAAGTATCACATAATTAATGATTAAGATTTAAAAATTTTATAGTTTATTTTAAAGAAAAAAGTTATATATTCTTAATAGGATTTAATTTAGTTGGTTAAAACACAATGTATGAATTATTATAAATCATCTGTCATGATCATTAAAGATTTTATTGTATACATATATTTGTTTTATTATAATTTTATTCGTTAATTTGTAATTAATATTTATACTTTATTTTGTAGGCTTAATTGCATTTTAGTGATGATTTTTCCTTTAAATCATCATAATTAAAATAATTTTGTGGTGATTTTTATTGATTACGATATTTTTTTTTAATGTGGGAACAAAATTTGTGATATTTTGTAAATTAAAGGATAAGTTTTGAGAAAAAAATTACGATATTATAAAAATTTTAGGACAAAAAGTATCACTACACCTATTAGGCTATTATGTAAAATCTAGGAGCAAAGTAAGCCAAGTCTAACTATAGTTGTCACGATAAAAAAAGCCAAGTTATCCTTTGCTCTCATAATGTATCATTATTTATTATTTATCAATGAAAAAGGAAGGATACCGCGCGAAACTGACAAGCAATCATGGTCTAACTGACTAATTAAATCTAATAATCTATTGATTAGCTGTTTCACAAATTGTTTATAGTTTGTAGGTTGCAGTCACTCTCAGTAATCGCACACTAAAAAAAAAGCTATTCAAGACTTGCAACAAACTTACCTGATATCTTACCTACCAGTATGAAATTAACAAATACAAAATGTATTAGTAACACATCACGTATCAAAAAGGGTTGAGACTTTGGTCTGAACAAGTTGGGATGTCTTTGTACATTTCATAAAGGTCGAGACTTTAGACTGAACAAGTTGAGATGTCTTTGTACGAAGACATGTAAACACAGCACATATATAGAAATGTTTTTGTTAAAAATAAGAATCATTATGTCTTATTTAAATAGTTAATTTTTAAAAAAAGAATAAATTTCAATTGTTATTATTTAAAGTAGAATAATTTACATTATATATATATATATATATTAATATTTAAATATAAACAAAAAGGAATTAATCTTCTTATCTCCATAATGTAATGAATTAAGGCTTAAATTCCTAATGAAAGAAGTGTCCACATTCAATATCTAATAGTATATCAAATATGATTATTTCCAAAAAATAATACATGTAAAAAAGAAAAAATATTTTAAATTAAAAGAAATATTTTACATGACTTTTTTAGATGCTCATGTGACTAGTAAGTTTTAATTTTAATCGTCCATAATACTACTCAATTATAATTCACAATTCTTAACATAACAAAACATTTATGGTTTAACACATCTTACATATACATACACACATTGAATGATAAGTTTTGCTATTGTAAAAAATAAGAACATTTAATTACAATTAAGCATTAGATTAAACCTATTGATTTAGTTTTTGTATTTAATTACAACATGGGTTCTAAAAAAAACTTATAAGATCTTTAGTAAATTAAAAAGAAAGAAAATTACATGAGATTTATAATTAAATATGCAATTTGAACTATCAATTTTAATCTAACTAGGGCAATAATCTGTGTCTTACATGACTTTTATATAATTATTTTTTTATTTTTTTATTTTTTAAAAAATATATTAGTAGACATGAGTATTAAATGTTTTAAAATTATGCTGCTTTTACTTATAAAGTTTGAGTAGATATGAATTCAAAATGATTTTACAAAATTAATTAAAAAAACACCTGAGACAAAAAAAATGAGAATTTAAGAATATTAGTAGAACAATGTGTACATTTTATCCATTTATATTTTATAATTTTATACGTATATATTATAAAAAAATGTAAAAAATTAAAAGGTAAAAAAAGTTGTCAAGTGGTAAAAAATAACATATTTAAAGAGAGAGAAGGTAAGGGTTTTGGACATGATTTTATTTTTGTAAATTGTAAGGGAAGTGTCGGTGGTGTAAAAGGTTGAAAGCTTTATTAATAAATAAATATTAATATTAATAATTAGAAGGTGAGGAAGTTGGTATTAGCATTATGTATGTATTTGTAGTGAGTGAGTTTTGATTGTGGGCTGCTCCAGCCTCTGAGGCCGTTGGTCTTATCTTTTGCTGAAACTTGAAATTGAATCTCTCTCAAGCTTCCTTTTTTAAAAGGTTAGGGATCGAAGCAGAAGGAAGTAAGTAAGAAGAGATGGGAGTGGATTTGAGACAAGTGGTGGCAGGTGTCCTCACCCTCACAATGTTTGTCATGCTTGGAAATATGATCAAAAGGGACCACTTTGATAATTCACTTCAAGTAAGCACACCCTCTTTTTCATTTTCATTTGCATTTGCTAGCTCACACCAGAAACAACAGTATAACTAAATTCATCTTAAGAATCAAAACCAAAGCCTTTCTTCCACAGAGCTTATAGATCCCTTGTTTACACTGACAAACTAGAACTAGGAGAAGACACCATAATTGTTTTCAATAAGAATGCTTTATAATTGAACCACATTTCAATATCTGAACTTGGCAGTCCTCCCAGTTGGGTGTGAATTCGATTCTTATTGCCAGTCAGTCAATTTTTTACTTCATTTCATTTGTGCTTTTTACTTTTTACTATACAAGGAAAAGCTTCCAGGAGGATCGGAGGATGCCAACTTTGAGACTGCTAAGTTTGATGCTACTCATGTAAGAAAGAATATAGGGCTTTGGAAGGGAGATGTGGATGACCTAAAACCGTGTTGGGTTAAGCCATCTGCTGGTAAGACTCACTAATTGAATTTATCATATCATATATACTAAACAGACACTTATATTGTCATGGGTGCCAGATGATGTGGAACAGACCCAAGGATTTGTTACTTTTGCGTTAACCAATGGCCCAGAGTACCATATTTCTCAGGTAACTTAACTTATTCAATAATGTAATTGCAGTTATTATTTCATTATTCTCTGACACTCTAGTGATGCCTTATTCAGATAGCAGATGCAGTGATTGTTGCTAGAAGTCTGGGGGCAACACTTGTCATACCTGACATCAGAGGAAGCCAACCTGGTGACAAGTGGTTAGTGTTGATTTTCATTCTATACTTGGCATAGGTGTCTATTAATAAAAATGTTTATTTTAATCCCCTCCATATTTTAACCTCTGCATAGCTTAGTCTAAATGAAAATGTGCTTATTTCTCAACTGCCAAAGAAATATTCTGTTCCTGCTTTTTTGGTTGCAAATAATTAGGGTCTGAAATTTCCTTAGAAACCAACCTTGACCTTTCTCCTAAAAACTTAAGCCTTTTGGAGTCGTTGATCCTTGACATAGGTAATGCTAGTCTGTTTTAATTAATCTTTCTCTGGACATCTATTGTGTTGCCATTATGAAAAATTATATAATTGATGGAAGTCATTATCACATGGAAATGTGTGGGTAGTTTGTGATTTTATCAACCACAAGATTGAAATTCCAGGCAAATTTTTTTTCCTATGTTCTTTATTGTTATAAGGTTTACTTGTTAATACTTGTGCCTCATTTAGTTGCCCCCCACCCCGCCCACCCTTATTTAAGCATTCTAACTCATTATTGGCTGAGGTGAGGGAAGCCAGGGCTGGGCCAAAACCCTTGGTCAAGTTGTAGGCTAAATTTTTAAGAAAAAAGCTTCATGCACTCCATTAACCAAGGACCAATTGTCATCTTTGTTATTTCAGCTCCCATTCTTATTGTAAGCTAGCTTCGGAGGCAGCTCAATATGAGCATAATTAATTGTAGACTGACGAATAGCTCATGTTAAACTCAATTTTTGAATTCAGTCTAATTTACTTTTTAAGTGCAATGAAGTACATTTTCCTAACTAATATAATTGAAATGTCAGGAATTTTGAGGATATTTATGATGTTGATGTGTTCATGAAAAGCATGGAAGGGGTGGTCAGAGTGGTAAAGGATCTTCCTACTCATATATCCACACGGAATATTGTTGCTGTGAAAGTCCCTAATCGGGTTACAGAAGATTACATAGCTGAACATGTGGAGCCAATATACAGAACAAAGGGAAGTATAAGACTTGCAACTTACTTCCCTTCAATAAACATGAGAAAGGCAGGGAAAAAAGGTGACACTGATTCTGTTGCATGCTTAGCAATGTTTGGAAGTTTAGAGTTGCAGCCAGAAATGCATGAAGTGGTTGACTCAATGGTTGAAAGACTAAGAACTTTAAGCCGAAATTCAGACGGGCAATTCATAGCTGTGGACTTGAGGGTTGATATGTTGAATAAGAAGGGCTGCCAAAATAGTGATATTGATGGGGAGAAAAGCTGCTACAATGCACAAGAGATTGCAGTATTTTTTAGGCAGATTGGTTTTGACAAGGATACCACAGTTTATGTGACTGAATCAAGGTGGGATAGCAGCCTAGATTCTCTCAAGGATTTGTTTCCTAAGACTTATACAAAGGTGAGTTAAGTTGTTTCTCTCTTTTTTTCACACACACAAGTGCTCACGCTAAGATTTTTCCATTGGGACATTGGAAGGAAATTATACAAACTAGAAGCACTGCTTGTATGAACTAGAAAGTAGAAATCTAAAATCCTTGTTGGTTATTGGTTGGTGCAGGAGGCCATCATGCCGGCAGATAAGAAGAAAAGGTTCCTAGATTCTGAATTTGAGAAAGTGATTGACTTTTATGTAAGTGCAGAGAGTGATGTGTTCGTACCAGCAATTTCAGGTCTGTTCTATGCCAATGTAGTTGGAAAGAGAATAGGTTCCGGAAAAACACGCATACTGGTTCCAGCTCCATCTGCTTCTGCCTCCAATTTCCTCTCTCCTTATGTCTCGAACAAAAACCACTTTGCTTATTCTTGTTATTGTTAGCAGCAAAAACAACAATTTCATTTATTTATTATGCTCCAAGACACAATCTCAGTTTCCCAAACTACCTGCCCGTTATGGCTTTTTGCTTTTCCAAGCGTTCACCAAAAGGGTTCACCGTGTACAGAGTGCTTTCTATTCATCACATTTTGTTTGTAAAATTCTGGTTGCCTCAGTTATTTATCATAATTAGTGGTGGTGAAACTAAAGATAATGTATTTGTTTGATCTCCATGGTATAATGGCATCGCATGTATTGGATTTCTTTATCGTGATAAAAAGCTATATTTTTTTCTTGGTAGTAGGATGATTTGTATACATGTTTTCATTACTTTGACATGTTTTGAGTTTCAACATTATATCATATCAAATCATAGTAATTTTTCTTCTTTAATTAATCATTTATGAAAAGACTTTATTTTTTTTACTAACCCCTTTAATTTTATTTTTGGTGACATAACAATGAAGGGTCAATTCCTCAATCAATCAATAACCATTAAATATGGGGAAAATAGTAGCTAATAGCCCTAATAGATCGAAAATTCTAAATTGGCCAAGTTATACTTTACGCAAGGCATCTGCCTTGATTCCCTTGTCTGTGGATGGCTAGAGGAGCAATCGATGTTTATGAGCTCTAACCGTCATTATGTTGAAGCGAAGGCTCATAATCACTCCGGGGAATGTCTTCCGGGTAGTTATGTTGCACACACCCAAATTGTTTTAATTTGATGAATCCAGGAGAGACTTGTTAGAGTATTCTTTTCTGGGGAAAGCATCAGACCAGTTTTCATGTACTCCCTTAAACTAGTACGGATGCCATGTCATTTCTTGCCTATAACGACAAAAATTATGTCTCACTACGTTTGTCAGGCCTCTTCAGGTTAGTCTCCAATAAAAGTTGACCTCGCACATGATTAAGGAGGCTTCCAACCTTAGGGAGACTTTTTTCAATAGAATTAATAATGAGAAATTTATAAATTATTAATACTTCATATTTTCAAAAACAGTTTCGCACGTCTTTATTTATTTAATTTTATTACCATTAAAACAAAGTTGAATTAAAACTAGAAATATTGAAGCCTAAAAAGTCTATATATTGTTTGATTTTGACTTGATGTAAGTTTTTTCAATTAATTTTTAAATTCCTACATAACGTTATGTTGGAGAAGAATAAGAATGGTACTATGTTGTTACATTACATGTGAGTTGTTAGCTAACTATGAATTGCACGGTGGTGGTGCACGGGACTTGGACTTCCTCAATCTCCTGAAATATCGGGACAGTGGAGTTTTGGGAACTGGAATTAATTTTCCAACTATCGCAAGAGGCCAGCTGTTACAAGGTAGTAAGGTAAAATCAGCTGTCAGTCATATAAGTATATACCAAGAGCTCACGAGAGTTGAGACTCAGAGCGATCATATACTCCAATCTAACCTGACAAGCCCAATACAAAGAGAAGCAAGCCACAGCTTCCAATCAAGCTTCACTGTCGTTGTGAATTTTCCAAGGAACTCGATGATGATTATCTAAACAATTTGACGTGGCTAGAGTCAGTCAGAAATTAAATTAAATGCACTCAAAATTAAGAATAATACGTAGTAAGCATAACTAACAAGCCTATTTATTCTATTCACACCTGAAGCACGAAGGTCATTCCAACAATTCCTATGAAGAGACGGTTCTTAGTCACTCCCCGGAAGACATTCATCTCTTCTGGTTTTCGAGCATTGAACTCGTTGAATATCTGTAAAATCAATTGAATCATCATCATTATTATTATCTATAAAACTCGATCTTCAATAAGAATCCAATTAATTAAGAGGGGTACAATCCATCAACCAACCAAATATCTCACTTAGAGCATATTCAATGAAAATATTTACATGACTTGTTTAACTTTAAACAATATTGTTTAACTTTTTTTTTGCATTAGAGCAAATGACTTAGCTTTGCTAATGTAAGCACTATTACTTATATAAGCAATTATTATTTAACAAATTTATACCATAAATAACATTTTTCAAGCATTGTAGGATCCACAAAATTAAGTTAAACACTCATTTTAAGAATCTCAGCATTGGAATGAATTTTCGTTTAAAATGCTTAAAACTACGTGGAATTAAAAGACACAAAATTAAGATAAACAACTCATCTAATCAATTATGCATTATAAATACTCTTACTTGGCAAAAGACAAATGCATTGAAAATTAAAGTATTCTTCACTTGTATGGTATGGGCTATAGAATCCTGATTATTACGTAGAATACTTTCACCACCGAAGTTAAGAACGAGAAGGACGATGACTTGATAGAGAGCCTGGATTGCAATGGCAAATTAAATACTATCAATTATGGAAGGATCTTGTCTAAACAGTCCTATGCATGTTTCTCCGGTTCAATGATGAATGATCTTAACAAGTCTCTATAAGTATAGAATTTAACCTGTACGATCAAGTTCCTCCACATGACATTTGTTATAAGAGGTTCCCTGAAAGCCAAACATAAGATATATCGTAGTAAGCCCAAGTCTGTCTTCAAGTGAATATTTGCATATTGAATACCCTTGTTTTTTTATAATTGAATAAGTGATTTATGCTTGAAAATTTTAGAAATTGCAATAAAAATGCGTATAAATTCTCATAGTATAGTAAGAGATCCAATCAAACCAAACCAAACCAAACCTTCGGCCAACTGGTGATCTGTGCATAAGGTTGTCTGTTGGTGGTTCCGTAGCCAGTGCAAGAGCCCCAAGTGTGTCCATGATAAGGTTGACCCACAAAAGCTATACACAGAGTATGTAAGAGAGGGGTAAACGCAGGTATTGTAAATGTGACTCTCTATCTGTAATTTCAATCATATATTGATTCAACAATATTAGAGGGCAGCGTACCTGTACAGCATTTAAAGGAACATCACCAGAAGATATTGCTGCCACAACATTTATTACAAGAGCAGCAACATTAACAGTGAGTTGGAACTGAATAAATTTCTGAATATTTGCATATACAGAACGGCCCCAGCGAACAACCTACACAAAGTGAACTACACATCTTAGATAATCTGATGAATGCTCGTGTTGTGTCTCCACGAAATAAATTTATCTCTTCTCAATCCAAGATCAATCCGTGAAATAAATTTTTAAAATATATCTATATAATTTGGAGTTTTTAGGGGGTTTCATATTTTAAAAGTTATTTTATAATTTATATAATTTTTCAATTAAGTTCTTAATTATAAATTTTATAAATAATTCTTAATTTTTTTTACCAAAAACACCAAATGACATGTTGATGATTCATGATTGTAAACTTGACTTACTCTAATAAGTCGTAGGCCAGTAAGAACCTATTTAATCATTTTTAGAAGTATACAAAGTAGTGGGAGCACGTTAAAAACTTATATAACCTATTATGACCTACTTAAAAATCTAATAAAATTTCAAGAAGCTACTGAACAATTTAACATAAAATAAAAGCTAGAGAAATCATTGCTAAAGAAATGTACTTTATAACTTCTAAGTTGAGCATGTGAAATTGTACCAATGACAGACACCAAAAAAAGACAACCATATAATACATGCTTAAGTGAATAAACAACAAGCTTACCTTTACTACTGATGCAAAGTTATCATCCAAGATTATAATATCTGAACTTTCTTTTGCAACTTCTGTTCCTTGGATGCCCATAGAAAGACCAATATCTGCCTAAATTACATAATAGTAAAACACTGTATCAACTATAATAAGGAAATTAATATAATTGATAAACTCTACGTTTAATAATGAATTTTAAATTTCAACTTTTAAGCACGCGGACAATCTGTTTGCATGACTTAAGTTATTTGATGATTAATTTTTCAGCATGACCCTCATATATTTGAATTTGAAAATAGGTGTTTTATGGTTAATATGAAAATTCCTTGATGATAGCTATTATTATATGTATTAACAAGTTCTCTTATTATTTTGTTACTCACTTGAGTAATGTTTTTGAAATATATATACTTATGATGGAATATCCTCAATTAAGTAATTCCTTGACCTTGATATAAGTATATCTCTCTCTGTCTTAATTAGAACAAGCAATTACACCACCAACAACAAAAAAAACTCCTATGAACAATTTTTTTATTTAAAAACTACTAGAATTACAGATTTGATTTTTCATTAATTTCAAGATAAAGAAACATCAAATTTACTATTATTATTTGAGCAGAAGAAAAACACTCTCCAAATAAATAATATAGGATTTGACTTTTCTAAAGTATGAAGTGCACTTTAGAGAATAGAGTGCAATAATAAATACTGATTAGAAAATTCATAGTTGATATTGAAATAAAATATAAGCACATGTAAAATGTCAAAAATAGATGTTTTCGGTACTTTAGAGGAGTCAAATCTATCTAAGTTATAAAACAAATTACAGAAGCTCTAACTCATTATAAATGTGTGTCTGTGCACTTTTTCCATGCAGTATTCTTAAGAAAGTAACTAAAAAAAAAGAAGAAAAACTTCAAAGTATTTTCAGGGCCCAAGACCTGTACATCCAAGAAATATACAGACCTCATGAAGTGCAGGAGCATCGTTGGTGCCATCTCCTGTGACAGCAACAACTTCACCACCTGTACGTAGTGCTTGCACGAGCAACAGCTTGTCAGTAGGAGAAGACCTCCCCATAACCTATATATAATATATATAAATATTTGCAAATCAATTCAAAAGTATATATGAAACATGTGGGGGATTCATTGTAGTATGGGTAATAAACGTGGACAGCATGTAAGAATAGTAGTGGATTAATAATATTCTCGAATATTTTAAGGGAATGAATATCACAAAAAAATCACAATGAAAGAACCATACTGTTATCTTTTTCGCAACTTGTTCCCTTTCTTTTTCAGATAGTTCACGAAATGTCTTTCCTTCAATTATATTTGGCTCAACAGCATCTTCAGTTGACATCAGTATTCCACACTCCAAAGCTATTGCTTTTGCTGTTTGAAGATTGTCACCCGTAACCATCCGTACCTGTGAGATCACAGATATACAATGTGCTGGGTTGCCTTGATTTTATATTTAGAAATTGAATATGGATAAACACTCATGCAAGTTATAAAGGCAGAATCCACATTCCAACACTGCCATTAATGATTTCAATGAACAGCAATCTAAATATGAAAAAATCTTGTTGTATAATCAATATGAAAACTATACTCATCAAACATAAAAGTACATATTACCTTAACACCAGCTTCAGTGCATACTTTCACAGCATCCTTGACTCCAGGGCGACAAGGATCCTGAACATTCAGATTAATGTAGTTAGATGAAGGACGATAAAGACCTGATTTGAAAGTATTAAAGACAAAGTAAGCTCCAAAGCATGAAGTGCATATAAAAATAACATATTCAGACTCAATTTTTTTATATCAGAATACTTTCAACCTCAAAATTTGCAATCTTCACTAAACATGTGATATTTAAGTACATTTGTAGAACAGATAAAGTGAGAATATAAGAACTGATCTTGACAGTTTAGTCTTAGTTGATGTTCTAGAATACTTCCTTTCACCACTTACACTCTCACTTGATATGTTATAAGCATATTAATTAGAACACAAATCTGGCTGCCCTATTTATTCAGAGAAATGGAAGTTATAGAGCACAAACAAATTTCAACAACTTTAACACATTTTAGCAATGAAAAAGAATCTTGAATTTTACCTTTATTCCAACAATAGCAAGCAAGACAAGCTCGTGTTCAGGTAAGGACCACTGGTCTAATTCCTCCTCATTAGATGGAATTTTGTCTAAATCATACGATCTGTATGCAATGGCAACACAACGCAAGCTCTGAGCAGCCATGTCTTCGATAGCGTTCTTGAAGAATACCTGGAATTTATAGATGAATATAATACTATATTATATACATAGGAAAAGGAAGATACTGCAAATTTAATTAACTGCTATGAGTCGCTAAGTTTTGGAAAAATGATAGTCTATTAGTATCCAATATATAATTGCATAAGTTGGCAATTGGCATTGGAGTAACTTGAAAAATACTTTACCGCATTGATATGGATAAAGTGATTTGGTGGTAGCCTTATATATGATTTTAAATTTTAGTTAGCTATCAACCAAAAATATTTCTTTTTTAATCTCCATTGGTTCGGGTCCATGACTTTAATTCCCTCAACAAACTTTCTATCACATGAAGCTGCCGTTCCTAACCTTCTCTTCTTCAATAGATTTCAAGTGACCATCAGAATCAAGATATTCAGTACATGTTCCTAGAACTATCTCCGCAGCTCCTTTCCAATGTATATGTACTGCAGAGTCCGGCTGCCAAGCAAATTACATTCAGTACTATATATATGAAAGATGGTGGAAAACATCCAACTGATATGATGCGATATTAGAAAAGTAAACATACTCTACTTCTGTAAATTAAATAGGTTCAAAACGAGAGTTTAAAATTGAAAGCGCATCAGATGGATATGTATCATAATGGCTATAAGATACAAAAAATAAGCAATGCTTTGGAAAATAATTGTATCAAATGGTTACCAGTTTCAGAGCAAGACCACCTCGCTTTTTCTCAGAATTGAAGGGGAAGACGTGGAGAATTGTTGAATTTGATCTAATAAGATCAAAATTCATCGCCAACTGCCACGAGGACTCAACAGATCAACGTCATTACCAAGCTAAAGCAAAGCAAAAAAATGGGGGTGGGGGGACAGTAAGGGTACCTTCAATGCCCAAGAAAGAATTGCCTTCTCTGTAGGAGACCCTGAAACCTCCGCCTCTCCACCATCCTACGAAAGCAAATGCATGCACAGAATGTAATGATACATAGTTATTAATGCCATGATTCAAACATTTGTGAAATAAGAATCAAAGATGTAGCGCCAGATAATTAAGAGTACAAGAGCAGGTTAGGAAAGAATCATCAATCAACGTGTATGTATTATCATTCACAAGAAGACCAGTGCAATCTCATAGTAGTGAAAACAAATCAATAAATCCAATTTGTTTAATATTTTTTAGCTTATAGAAGGTATTTGGTTCATATTGATCAATACAAAAGAAACCGGCCACGATTACACTACACCACTAGTCCTGGTCATAACTCCCATTTTTAGAGTAACTTAAGTAGAACTTTATCTGCATCAGGTAATATGCCACGGGCAGACAAAATTTACAGCCACAGGAGATATTTTAGTGCTTCCGACTGAAAAGACATTTGACAAATGATAATCAGTGTCCTTAGTTCATTTTGTATTGACCAATATGAACCAAAAAGAGAGATTTTTATTGAAATACTGACATTTTTTACCTCTCATTTGATCTACACAATAAATACATTCTCTTTTTAATTCCTTGACTAAGGGCACTGGTTACTGGTTAGCAATGCCCCAGTTATTTTTATATTCAATTCTAAAGCTTCAAAACCTGCATATAAATTTGAAGAATCTTTGCTTCTTGTTATACTAGCTATTTGAATATTAAAGTGTGATGGGAAATATAATAACTAAGTTTCGATTTAATTTGTAAACCAAATCTTTTTCTTAGAATGTTCAAAAATTAAAAATACATTTTTTTAAACAAAAACAAAACTGAAAGAGCAAAAGTAGTTAAGGACATCCTAACTACGTCAGCATCCCCTCCACTGTCCACGCTCAATAGCCCGCCAGAAATATATTACTAAGAAGAAATAACTACAAAATGCATGGGGGCATGAACCATGCAAACCCATGAAAGAGGACTATTTAATTAGAAAAACCCATTCTATTTCTAGTGAAGTCAGATGAGATGAAAGATGAGAGGAGATATCATGAGAGGCTAACCTTTTTGCCCAAGTATTACCCTCACGGTAGATGTGTCCCACCACAAAAATAAAAAATACATGGATTTCATTGTTTTTGTTCTATTAAATCTTATGAAATTGGACAAAAATGAGTTTACTTTAAAAATAACAATATAAATTTATCAACTTACCCATATTCAATAACCTATTTAATAAAAGAAAAGAAAAATTTGATCTTAAATTTATTTAAATTCTAACCTATAATAAATATTAAATACATAATTTAATTTTATACAAATACGACTAAAACATATAAATGAAAAAAAAATACAAACAAGCATAATTTATAACATTAAAGGAGATTAAATTCTTCAACATAACCAAAAAAATATCTCATAACAAAAAACTATAATACGTAAATGTTCAACCATCAATATCATAACACTTAATATGATTATAATATCACACTTTAACAGTTTCAATCTATTAAAAAAAACAGTTTCAATCTCAAATTCCATGTCTATTGATAGTTAAAAAAATGTCTCTAAACTTGAATCGCTCTTTACTATGTTCAACCCTCTCAATCCATTGTTTGTGTTGTTATCAAGTCTCCTAATCTTTTTTTATCATTGTTTGGGTCATTCAAGTCTAGAAAACTTCAAGCAAATGGTTGCTCAACTTTCGAATTTGCAATCCTTGTTGTGAGTCCTATCAACTCAGCAAGCATGTTAAGGTGTCTTTTCCTAATAGAGTCAACAATTGGGCTGAATTTCCTTTTGATATTGTTTTTGCTGTTTGGATTCTTAGAGCATCTTTACTCAAAGAACTCGTTTTGGATCCTTAGACCACTTTTTGTTGATCTTATGATACCACATAAGATGTAAGAAAAAAAAATTTGTAAAAATATTCTTGGAAGGTTTTCTCTTAGAATCCAACCTCTAGTGTGAAAAACTTTTGAACAAAATTAGTGGTAGATATGATGGGTAAGGGATTCTTGAGTTCAAAAACATCATTAAAGATGCTCTCAGATCAATGCCTCCTTATTGTTGTTCTTGGTTGGTTCTTCTGTTGTTTTGTTGTCTTCTTCTCCCTCTCCGTTCTTCTCCCTCATTGTCGATATGTTCATTGGTTCCTTCAAAATGCCGTTAGGAAGAGAGATTAAAAAATGTTTTTTTAAGTGGCGCAGATCTTTAGGGTTCTTTCAGAAGAACTGATCTACACGGTGGAGATCTTGGTTGTTGCTCTAGTGCTGAATCTTCACATTATGAAATGTTGAACCTAAGAACCTGTGCCAAGGAGTCTTATTAAAGATGCTCTTAGTGTGTTCCTTCATTATTAGGATATATGTACGATCTCATCTATCATTAAGAAACAATCTGTTGTTGCAAGATCAAGAACAAGAAGTAGAGTATCATGTTATGGCTCACACTACTTGTGACCCCTTGTAGCTAAAGCATTTGCTTCAAAAGTTCAAGTTTTGTGAGGTTGGTCCTATGGTATATGCTCGAGACAATCAATCACCCTTGTATCTTTCTTCAAAGTCAATTTTTCATGAGAGAACTAAGTACATAGAAGTTGATTGTCGTTTCATCAAAGAGAAGATTCCCATAAGCATTATCAGAACATCTATGAATTCGAGTGACCAACTAGAAAACATCTTCACTAAGTAAATTTTTCATGAGAGAACTAAGTACATAGAAGTTGATTGTCGTTTCATCAAAGAGAAGATTCCCTTAGGCATCATCAGAACATCTTCTATGAATTTGAGAGACCAACTAGCAAACATCTTCACTAAGTCTTTGTCGGGTCCTTGGATTGCATACATCTATAACAAGCTAGATGCATAAGATCTATATTGCCATTGATTTTGTATATGACATAGTACCATCACTTGATAGCTAAAATTTAGCGGAGTTGGTTATATCATAGGGTTAGGATATTAGTTTCGCTGGTGCACCTTGGATTAAGGGATAATTCCTTCTTGATTTTCTCTAATCTCTTGTATCTACCTAGAGCATTGTTCGAGTGAAATCAATACTATTCAGTCTTTCATCAGTTTCAGACTCTCAGTTTCCAAATTGTCCTCAATGTACTAAATTCTAATGAAGTACTACAGTTGTTCCAGATCTTCTAGAAGACAACTGAACGCATGCAAGCATCTACTATGCATTTGTGTGTTTGAAGAATCACATGCAAGATACCATTCTCGAACGATAAATCCAATCAAACCATGAGAAACAGTAGTATTAGATTATGGGAATATCTTGAGCTAATCTAGTACCAAATGTCTCAACATAAAAGGGGATTTTAGACATTGTTGTCAAGTAAAAAGGCAGACCTTAGGCACAAAAATATTGCCAGTTGTATTTTGTGCAATGCCCTCATTTATCAGAGATAAAACTTCCGGATGCAATTTTGTCAAGTCATCTGGTGGATTTAGTTTCTTCCTTCCAACACATGCCTCAACTACCGTCATCTATAATTCCAAAAAATAAGTTACAATCAAATACTGATAATTCAAGTATTTCAAGTAAAATGAAGTAAGAAAATGCAGATAGCTAGGTATTAGCAGAATGAGCAAACAGCTTATAAAACTATTAGATAGATTATGTCTGCCAAAAATTATGAATATATTGCCAAGCTATGATCTCAATTGGCATTGGGTGAGGTTCAACCCTGTACCAAGTCATCATTCTCTTTTCTTATCCATGTTCTTGCACCTCTAATTTGACCCAATTGGTCTATCATACAATTGAAGCCATTTACTGAACTGATAATATGTTTTATGAGTTCCTTCTCTATTTCTCCATATAACAACAACTAAGCCGTTTTCCCCTGGGTCTCTTTCTCCAAATTAGCTCTAAATACATAATGTTTTGTTCTTCCGATCATATATAGCAGCCTAGCATGTGGAAGCAAAGCGCAAACAAAAAAAAATCTCATGGTATTAATCTTCATGAAGCTAGATTATTTAAATTTCTAGAAACCTAGTACCAAAAAAGATTATGAAAACCATTTGCATTTTTACTTAAAAATAGCATGCAGTGGACAACAAGAAAGCAATTTTTTTTTGGAAGAAAGCAATGACCAATCTGTTATGAAACTAATACCAACAGAGCTGCATCAATTGAATAACTCTTGGGAGCTTTTATTCATTGGCATAAATGTAAATTATGGCCATAGCTCCTCTTGGTCTATCCAACCCTCTGACCACAGAACCCACCTGATTTAAGGTCAAAGTTCCAGTCTTATCACTGCAAATTGTTGTAGCAGATCCCATAGTTTCGCATGCGGACAGCCTTCGCACCTGCACAAAAGTTCGAAAATATGTTCCAAAACTGAATATGAAAATTAATAATTAATTGCAAAGTTTAGTAGATACTGTGGTGACTGTTGGAGAACAAAAAGATACTTGCCAAGGCTTTGTCTGCCATCATTTTCCTCATTGAGTATGCCAAGCTATCATGATGTGGTCAAGGAGGAAAATTACACAGATTAGAATGAAACATCAGACAGCTTGGTTTTGGCTACGTCTTGTGTTGTACAAGGAAATAACTAACAACATTTACTTACGTTAAGGTAACTGCTAAAGGTAGACCTTCGGGCACTGCAACCACCACAATTGTTACCTGCATGGCTCTATATTGAGTAGAAAAACTATTGCAAAAGATGTTTCAAAACATAATTCAGAATTCACACTTACTGCAATGGTAAAAATTTTGATGACCCCATCTACTGCTTTGCTAATACTAGTCTCTCCAGTAACAAATTGTACTTTTCCATCTAAATCTTTCGTATGGCCAGAAAAGTATCTAGCATTCCAAAATCATTACACAACTAGTCAAAGTTGGCACTGAGCTTGTATTAATAAGTTCATAGCCAACAAAATAACAACTGATGTTTACCTTCCCAACAGGACTGCAAGGACACAAACAGCTACAGTAAGCCCAACTATACCAATAAAAGTTGCTACTCCATTCAAACGAACCTATTAAATGTCACTAAAAATATTAAAAGTTTAAACGTGACATTTACTTCTTTAAGGTACAGCTAAAGCAACAGCCTTTTCTTGGTTTTGGATGGGGGTAGGGGGGAACCTGTAATGGAGTCTCTTCTCCAGTATCCTCTGAGATACTTGCCATCAACAATCCCCACTCTGTATTTATACCAACACCAGTTACCTACAGATGACAGTTAAATATAAATCAGGGTGTAGTAACATTCTGAAAAAAATTGTTTCATGTGCTTAAACATATGCCACCAGAATCATCAAAATAGGAGTACATAAAACTTGCACAAAGCAATAAGGACCATGAATGGCAAAATGACAATTATATTTGAATAAAATAATTATTGAAATATGAAAGAATCAAATTTGTTGCATTAGAAAGACACAAGCAATCTAATAGAATAATAATTAAAAGAAAATGCTAGGGAGCAGTTGAAACCAATGGAAAATTAATTTCACATTCAAAAAAAAAATCTACTACCAATTTAGAACACTTTTATTGATTTAGATATTGAATGAGGAAAAAGAGAGAGAAAAAAACTATTTGCTGTGTTATTCAAATTCTATGTGACATAAAGACCAAATACGAATTCCTATTTAAAGTTGTACTAGACTTTTAATCCTAATAAAATAAATCATAAAATAAAAAAGAAATATTAAAACTAACCCAAAAAGATAATAAGGAAAAATAGAAATATGGCAATAAAAAAATATAATAATAGAGAAATATGCCAACATTCCCCCTTAAACTCAAGTAGGAGCAGATGGAACCAACTTGAGTTTGAAAACAAAGGTACAGAAGCAAGCAAGGTCAAATCTGATTGGTAGAGATGGGGTCAGACTGCATGAAGGATCCAAGACAAGTCAAACTACATTTGGAAGTGGAGACAACGCCATACTACACATGAGAGGATTAGACTTTATTTGAGGTCAGAGATGGGAACAAATCACCAAATAATAATGATAATATTGAAACATGCTAACAATAATCAAGAAGGTAACACAATCAGCGTTCTCATGATCAGCCGGTGCAGCCAGCACATCATTAAGTTAAAAAAAATATTAGCATGCATGCTGCATAAGATCAGAATGTAGCATGTGAACTAATTTCATAAACCAGAAACTTTTTGCACTAAAATAATTCAAAACCAAACCAATCATGCTTATGTTAACACAGAATTCTCATCAAATTACAGGCAGAGTAGCATAACAGGATATAACATCACATTATACCAGCATAGCACCAATTCCATCTGCTACTTTGCAACCGGACATCAAAAAAGGTGTTTTTTGATCCTTGTGAATCTGCAGAACATTCATTGCTTAAAAATCATAAGGATTAAAAACTAATAATTAGGTCAGTAGAAGTTATGAACAACATACAATCTTGCTTTCACCAGTCATACTCGATTCATCAATGGCAAGAGAGTGACCAGTGATTACAACTCCATCGGCAGGAACCTGAGAACATCCATAGAGTAGTTCACATAGAAAACTAGCCAGTGCTTGTTTGGTTAACACTAAATTCAATTTTTCCCACCACAGCACATGTTCAAATGTAAAATTTACGGCTGAGATTAATTTAAACGCATCTCAATTATTCAACAATTCAAAATCAATTCTACCTAAACTGAAAAACAAACAGAACTTCAATTTGGAGAGCAACAAATGAAATACTTTGCAAACTCACCTGATCTCCTATTTTAAGGGGCACTAAATCACCAACAACAATATCAAATATCGATATTTGTATTGTTCTGCCACCTCTAATGACCTGTAATGAGTACAAGAGTACATGCTCAGTTTAACTTCCACAAGATGTTTTAATAGTATAGTGTTACACACCTCCAATTTTATATTTTGCTTCTCTGCATTTAAGTTCTGAAACTGCAAAGATTGCCGATAATCACTGACAGCTGGCAAACAAAAAGGCAAAAGTAAAAAATAGTTATCTGAGTAAATTAGGGACCTTCCTGACCTCCGTCTTCAGGGATTTTAATAAGCTTTATTTAATCATACACTAATAATTTAAGTAAAACATGTTAAATATTTTTAAAATATTAAATAATTTTTTTATTTCTTTGATCAACACCCTTTCATCCTTAAATTTCAAAAACTAAAAGTTGTACTAGATTAATTAATATGCAAATTACAGAATGCCAAAAGGAACATACATAATTCAAGGATAAATAAGTTATTCCGGACAGTCACTTGTGCATAACTTAGGAAAAATTATATTACACACATTGTCATTTTTAACAGAAAAATAAATAATATGACAACAATCTAAACAATTTCCCTGCTCCTTTTGCATCCTTCGTCTCATCTTTCTCTCTCTTTTTAAAACACTTTAATTAGGGTCTTTGATTCCTGGTCAAACCCAAGGTATCCCTACAAGTTTCAATCTTTTGGGTCGAGACTAATTTTCAGCCTGAGTTTGTCACACTTAAAGTTTATCGCTTCTCCTCAAGAGTGTATTTTGAGAGAATCGAACTTAGGTTCTCTCCCACAAATTCAGTGTGGGCTTACCAACTGAGCTACATCCATTGAGTTCTGTTTTCTTCTCTCTAAAGCCATCGCAGATAGTATTGATATTTCTTTTTTTTTTCATTTCCAATGGTTATAGCAATGTTTGTATAGAACTAGATTGCAAAAGCATTGTTGATGCTATTTTGGTGAACTGATCCAGTAATACAGATCTAGGAGGTATCTTGCAAATGTGCAAGAATAGTTTTATCTCTTTTCCAAACTTTGGGTTAAGTTTCTTTAGGAGACAAGCCAATTTTGCTGCTCATGTGTTAGCTAGGGAGGCGCAAATTTATGCTGGTCACCAGATATTTGAGCATATTCCAACCTGTATTCAGGACATTGTGCTTTATGAAATCATACAAGTTTATTCAGTTCAAAAAAGTACAAGTAGCAGCCTGTTGGCATTGGCGTAAACCAGAGACATTTTAGTCTCGGGTAGGGGCAAAGGAGATGGGATTCGGTAATGTGAAGTTGTGGGAATAGGATGTAATGGGGGAATTTTATGCAGGAAAATATAACTGCAGGGGGGCTTCACTTGTAATTGTTATACAACATGTAATGGTCTTTGGTACTTCTGGTACCTGTTAATAATATTCCTTTTTGGCTGACCAAAAAAAATCCAAACCAGCCGAATAGACACGTAGAAATATTTTGCCAATATCTACATCTTATTCATTAAAAAAAACTATTAAATAAATTACCTGTAACTATAATGACAAGAAAAACAGCGAAAGCAATGCTTCCCCCGTCGTACCACCCTTCTTCCAAGCCCTAGCGATTAGAAATAAAGGAAAGATATATACATTCGTGAACGATGTCAACGTCAATATAATGTAAGAAACATTACAGACTTACAGTGATACCAAGCACCATGAAGAAACATGCATACTAAGAGAGACGCCGCAAGTCTCGAAATAAACACTTAAAAATATTCATTTAAAATCACTTTGTTTTGTGGACGTAGTCAAATGTTTAACAATGGGAGGAAAAAAAATTGTAAAGAGGAGTTAAAATAATATAAAAAATACATAAAATAAAAATATAAAATAGCAATAATCGTTTCACATATTTTTTATTATTTAATTTTCAAAAAATAGTATAAAAAAATTACATCCTTATCTAATTAAAATTATCTTAAATATAATATTTAAAGTAATTGTTATAAAAACTAATAAATTTATCAAATGTAATTAGGCCATAGAATAAAAATTTATCATTTCCGTATATTTTTATACTTATTTTTATCTCTTGAAACATGTGAGAAAATATTTTGATGCGAAAAAAAAGAAGCAAAAAAGTGTAAAAAGAGGGAAAATAATATGAAATAATCAGCTTTCAAAAGTAGAATAAATTAAAATAATTTTTACAACACAAATAAAGTGAATTGTGGCTGAAATGTGGTGAATTCACTTTATCTTGCATTTTTATGCAGTATGCCATGCTCAGCTGTGGCAGATTCCTTGTCTCTCCACTTAAGAAGTAATGGGAGGTTAAAAATTAATACTCTCTCTTTAATTTTATTTGTCACTTGTTACCTTTTAATTGAGGGAACGTCAAATGAAAACAGGTGATTTAATTTCACTGAACAGGGAAGCCACTATTACAGTTATGATTGACAAGAATTACTACTAGCAAATAAGGGTGTTAATCGCACCTCTGTTTTTATTCCAAGTACTAATGACACCACAGCTGCTATAATCAATATTATAAGAGTCAGATCTTGCCAAGATTCCCATAAAAACTTCTGTAAAACAACCAGAGAGAATTAATAATATCAGCATAGCAAAGCAATTGATTCATCAACAAGTGTAGTGTAATTAGATCATAAAGAATGTACCCAAAAACTTCTCCCCTTTTTCCGAGGATATGTATTAGTTCCAAATGAATTTTTCCTCTTTGATAGATCAAAATCATCTCCACTAATCCCCTTATCCGGATTTGATTTTAGTAAATTTGATAAGCCTTTAACCTGAATAAGACATCATTGGAGTATATTAGCAAAGCAGATCACTTCAACAACACAAGGTCACAAACAAAATTGTGTTGAAGTAGACTTGCCCCTCCATATTGTTGTAAAGCAGAAATATTCTGATTCTTAGTCATTGAAACAAGTTGCTCGAGCCCAACTGCATACTCACCAACTGGAGATGGGGATGCCACTGCTGCTGTACTTGTCACTATAATCCAAAATATTAAGTGAAAGAGGGTAACAAGTACCATTTTTGTTAAAACAAGCACTAGTCACAACTCAATGCAGTTAGTTAGGTGAATGTAGTGCTACAAGACTATATATATATATATATGAAGAAACCAAAACAGATAAATTAATTGAAAACAAGAAACAATATTCGGTATTACAGTAATTCTATAATGGTGGACGACTTTCTGTCGTTCACCAGTTCATGTACGGCGTATCCACATAAAAATAGAATACTGCTGAATAGTTAAATTATTTTTTCTAGCAATGCATAGCTATATGTTAGGTAGTGGCAGGGTCAGGGTGAGAAATGAAAGATTGTGGAATGGAAGGTGAAGTATGCCATACCTAGTTCCCGTTCACCAGCCAATCTGAAAAGCAAAGCTGCCTAATAGAAGAATTGGATTGATTAGAAAAAAGAATGAATTAATTGATAAATTAAGATTGAACATTAATTACTCACTCTGATGACTTGTGCGTGGGATCTAATCATGCTTTTCTTTTGCTCTTTCTCCTCTTCCTTTTTCAAGTCAAGAGTATATCTAAAACGCCTGGACGCATTGAGCACGAAAGATGCTTGCTGCAAATTCATTTCAGTTAATAAGGAAAGATAGATAGAATAGTTAATTAATTAATTAATTGAATGCAGAGAGATTAAGTATTATTATTACTCTCCAACGCTTGAGGGACTCGGGCGGTGCATTTTTGGTATGCATAATATCGAAAGGATCGTTAGGATCAACAAGCAATTCGTCGTCATCGTTGCCGTTGTCGTTGGTGGCGGGGTCGTCAGGGTGGCTGCTGCTGCTGCCGGCAATGGTGACGGTGAGAAGGCCATTGGAGGAGGAGGTGGAACCACGAGAGGTGGAGGCCATGTTAACGTTGCTACTCATCTCTCTCTCTTACTTCACAAATCACAATTCAATTCAATTCCAAAGAATGCATGCTAGACGTGGTCCTGACTGAGATTTCCCCCTTCTCCGACTCCAACCCAACGCAATGCTGCCTCTCTCTCCTCTTTCCTATTGTTGGCCATTGATATTTCTATTTCTATTGCTGGAAATTCTCATTCATACATCTCTCTCTTTCCAATTGCTTCTATTCTAAATATAGAAGCCATGAGTTCTGGGAACACACAACTGCAAACATATCCTTCCCGCCACCTCTACGCTCCCTTTTCATATCGTAATTTATAATTTTTTATTAAAAATATTTTTTTCAATATATAAAAATATAAAATAACAAGTTTTTCATATAGTCCAGTCAAATTTTACAATAAATTTGAGTCCTTACATTTTCCCCATTAGCAAACATAATCCTTATGGTTAATTTGGTTGTTGAGGTCAAAATTTTTGTAAGTTCTTTTAATTTCTATAAATTGTAATTTGTTTATTGTCTATAAAAAAAAATCTTACATTGTAAGGGAGTAAAATTATAAAATAAAAAATGTTGTGAAGACTAAAACATTTAAGGTGAATCTTTTACTAATAATGATTATATTAGATTTTAGACTTAATTGTATTTTTAATCTTCAATCTTTTAATTTTTGATGAATTTTATCTTTTAACTTTTTAATTTGGCGTATGTTATTCCAATTTTTTAAGAAACTTATAAATTTTATGTTCTGTCACTTATATATTAATAAACACAAAAATTGAGATGAAATTTGCCCAAAAAATTAAAATATTAGGAATAAAATTTGCCAAAAAATAATAAGAGATAAAAAGTACAATTATGTTAGTAACAAAATAATGGAGGGTAAAATTTGCAACATGCTTAAAAGTTTAACAGTAAAACGTGTCAATTTAAAAAGTTAGGAGTAAAATTCATCAAAAGTTAAAAAGTTTGAAGTAAAAAATGTAATTAAACCTATTAGAAAGTATTGTTACTTGAATCATATTATATAGAGAGAGAGGTGAAGAAATGATGTGAATACTAAAACATTTGAAGGAATCCACTTATTCTAAAAAAGTTACTCTAAAAGTAACAATACATTTTCTTAAGATTTAATGATTATAATAAGTAATTAATCTTAATCATTAGATATAAAAAAATGAATGATGAGATGAAAAATAACTCTAACATAACTACTCTTAGAATAAGTAAATCTTTCCTCATATATATATATATATATATATATATATATATATATATATATATAACTAATCTTAAAATGCTCTTTGGTGCAACCTCTACTCCTAAAAAATAAGTGGATATATGTTAACGCAAATTCACATATTTTTTAGAAGGTATACATTAACAAACTACTATAACTACAATTGTTCTAAAAATACACTCGGTGCAAGTTGCTAACGTGCCAAATCCTATGGAGGGAGATGACTTAAGAGGGCAAGCAAACTCTTTCTTTCTCCGGCCAGTTTTGAACGTTCTTTCTTTTTAACTTTTTTTTCATGGTTATGTTTGAGTAGTTTTCTTGTTTGTGATTGAGACCTAGTCTTTGATGACTATCGAATCGTTAGAACTATAGAAAAAACTTAGACTTTAAATAAAAATGTAAGTTAATAGATGAATTAACAAAGAGCAGAATTTAACCACAAAAATATGAGTAAATTTAATCAGATACCTATATGTGTTCTTAAAGGGTATAAAATTTATGATGCACTATTATCACCATGTTTTTGACAACATCAGTTTGGATAGACCTATCCTTAAATCAGTGTAGTTGAAATTCATTTTTGTAGTAGTGGTGAATCAATTTGCCTTCAAAGAAACCCAATAGAAACCCTTAGGTAAGGAAATTAATCCATTTGAAATCATTGTTTGCAACCCAATCTTTTCCTTGATTAATTCAAATTTGATTTTCAATCCCTTAAATCATTTTGAAATTTGTTCTTTTCCTTTAATTAGTACTTCTTGATTTAATTTCAAATAAATTGTGAAAATTGCAAAGTCAAACACATAGTCCTTGTAGAAGAATGGTAAAGTTTATTACTTGGTGATATTATACACTTGCGATACCAAACAATGAAAAGCAGAAATGACCTTTTGGAGCACAAAGATATGTTTGTCTTTTTTAGTTAGCTAACAAAAAATTACCTATGCTTTAAATTCTTGAGGGACACCAAGTACGCTACAAATGTCTTTTTCCTAACATTTTTCAGGAGAACGATATCTTGAAATATAAAGTGAAAACTCCTAAAATTTAGGGGAAGAAACAAAGGCTTAACCTTGAACTACCTAAAAGAAATCTCTTACATAGGTAGGAAATGTTCATCCTCAGCATTCCTTTTTGAGAAAATACTACAATTCCTCCAAGCAAGGTAAAAGCCTATTTGCCTTAATCCGTATTAGGAGCACGAGCCACCATCACCCAATTGACCAACTCATCCAAATCAGCCTTCAACTCTCACTCACAACTTGCTTCCACTACCTCATAGTCAATTCAATTATACTTATCATGAAGACCATAATTTGTCCCACCCCTAAATCCCAGGCTAAAGGAACACTTCTTAGAGGCGACATCACAGGTGGAGTGCACAACAACCCCTCGTCAATTGAAGTAAGTTGCTATTGCCTTTTAAATACTAAAAACTTCACAAGAAGACCAAGAGGATGAAGGAAAAAATGAAACAACTATAAGACCTACCTGACCATCAAAAGTCCCACCTCGTGTCATGCTAAAAATACAAATGAAACTAGAATCAAGTCATTACCTGGAAGAAAGATGCAAAATCAAAGGCCAAAAACACAATCAAACTCGCAATAAAAGAAAAAAAATGTGAAATGGTAGAGATAACAACAAGGAAAATAAGAGAAATTGGAGCCTATAACCATTGGTATATCATATAAATAAAAAAAGGGAAGAAAGGCAAATGGTGTAAGTTGACACTTAGTAAACACCAATACTAAAAATTAACAACTAATATTTGCTAATAGAAAAAAAAACATAATAATAATGACAAGTTCACAATATATTATTGTGACCATAGAAATACAATAATTCAAAAAAATTATAAAGTCAAAGCCCAAACAAACTCATCACAATATAAGTAGTGTATGGACCCAAAACAAGACTAAGATAATAATCCAACTAGATTAGCAAACAAGTAGGACATATTATAGCGCCACATGATGTAGGCATAAGCAAATAACCAAAGAACAAATAAGAATGTCAAATGAGCACCATCATGATGGGCCAACCACATATAGGCACAAAGCCTTGGGGTTGGAAACAACATACATATCCATGACAATCGAGTCTAAACATGCACGATGATTGACTAGAAATACTCACAACATGTCAGAAAAATATTAATAAATCACCATTGTTCAAGACTTGGCTGACCTAAGTCCAAAGTCAAATGCACATCATCAAGTCAACACCTCATGATACCATGAGCTACTAACATGGGGGACTATTATTCTAGACTTGAATCAACCCATGTTCGACAAGCCTAACTTTCCCAAATAAAAGCTCGGGTATATGAATAACCCATAAAAGCTCATGATTGCCTCCAATAGTATTACCAATAGCCTCCCCTTTCAATTTGGGGGATAATTCAAAGGATTTTATTATCCTTCTAGAAGATGATAATCTTAAGCTTATCATGAATAAAATAATGATTTTGTATTAACCCATCTTATTAAGGGAGGCCTAAAAAAGTCAACAATGGTATGCACTCTAGATACATCTAAACCTTAATTATCTTAACTTCTACTCATTTTAACTTGAGCACCAAGGTCCTCATACATCTTCCCCACCTTTTGACCAAGTGTTAGCGCATTGGAGGCATCCTGCCATAGTGTAGTTGAACTCGAAGATCGACTTAGAGACTCACGAGAATCACACATAGACTCCCTTGGACCTCATCGAACCAATATGAATTCTCTTATTATTAAGTAACATATTATTGACATGTAAAGAATATATATACATATATATATATATATATATGAAGAAAGATCAAATTATATTGGTGTAAGTTTGACAATTATTACACCATTTTTATAACTTGATATAGAATTGTGATTTTTTATTTATCAAACTATTAAAATTATATCTACATAGTACTAAAATCGTATGTGTCAAATTTTATCAAAATTGAACAACAATAAAAAGGTAATCAAATGATTCATATTTTAGTATATTTTGAAATATTTATTACGTTGATTTTAATTTATATGAACAAGATAACAAATAAGTTTAGATTAATATAAAATTTTACATATGTGATCTTTGTAAAAGAAACTTTCATTCCAAAGTGAGTTTTAAGAAAATATTATTCAACTAAAAATTATAAAAAATAGTTATACATAGTATTAAAATCGTATGTGTCAAATTTTATCAAAATTGAACAACAATAAAAAGGTAATCAAATGATTCATATTTTAGTATATTTTGAAATATTTATTACGTTGATTTTAATTTATATGAACAAGATAACAAATAAGTTTAGATTAATATAAAATTTTACATATGTGATCTTTGTAAAAGAAACTTTCATTCCAAAGTGAGTTTTAAGAAAATATTATTCAACTAAAAATTATAAAAAATAGTTATAC
>CM023953.1:28033453-28112163 GCA_013407115.1 Glycine latifolia
TAATGGTGTCAAATAGCCCTGTACATAATTCATGTTATGCATCATGGTACTAATGTTAACAATAGTACATTAATACAATAAAGTTGGGGTAACCTTAGGTAGGATATTCTTATGAAACTTCCATTGATCTTTTTGCAGGTACATCAAAGAAGGTAGCACAGTCAGTGTAATGGGAGTTGTTCAAAGAAACGACAATGTACTTATGATTGTCCCTCCTCCTGAGCCTTTGACTACCGGATGCCAATGGGCTAAATGTATATTTCCAGCTAGCCTTGAGGGTATTATTTTGAGATGTGAGGATACATCAAAGATTGATGTCATTCCAGTGTAGTTGTGCTCCCCAGACACCTCTTAGGTATTCTTCTTTAAAGAAGTATTTTCTTACCACCTTTAACGTAATGGTGGTTGAAGTTTGCATTTTGTAAGTGTTATTGGTAAGCGTGATGAGTCTACAACTGACATCAGTGATTTTCTTTTTCCTACTCTCAACTCCTAGTTTGTTGTATAGCTAATGAGAAATCTTATTCGTTTATTATTCCTAAGGAGTTTATTCTTTATAATTGATGTGGTTTTATGAAAGTAAGTTGTTTGTTGGTAGGACTAGCTGCTTTTAATTGTCAAAGGTATATCATGCATGATATATATTTAACTGTTCAGTGAATTTTGGAAAAGGGTTACCATGTAGTTATACTTTTCCTTCTTTTGTCCCCCGTTTTGAAGTCCATGCCAAATGATATGCATTGTACATCAACATTAACGTCAATATCACCTTTAACCCAAGTTAATTGGAGTTGGTGGTAGATGAACCTAATGATAAATCGAAAAAAAATACAAAAGAGAAAAAAAAAATTAAAATAAAAGAAGAGTGAAAGGGAGAAAGGAGAAAAGAAGAAGAAAAGAACTAAAATAAGAGAACGACTGAAACATAGAACTATTAATGAGTTTACCACTCCACCAAGCTTATAACTTTTCTTCACTACGTCCAAAGACATATCGTCCGTCAATCTATATCTCATTCCATTAGGTCTTATTCACTACCTTTCCCCAGGTGAGTTTCGGTCGACCTCTACCTCTCTTTGTGTCGAGTTCTTGGTAACAAACTCTTGTTCTTATGCGAGCATCTTGTGACCGTCTCATAATGTATCCAAATCATCTCAATCTATGCTCCCTCATCTTTTCATCTACCAGTACCACTGATACCTTTCGTCAAAATAAAATGATATGCATGTTTTGTTATCCTGCAATTCGATTTTCATTTTCAATGAATTCATATCAAGTAGGGATGTCATTTAGGTTGCACTGTGCCATTGTATTTTATTTTCACATACAAGATTATGGACCGTTCATATTGTGTATGGATTAAATAAGAGGGAAACCTTTTGTGCATACAAACAAGAATGTAGAACACTGATTTTTTTTAATTATTATCATATTATTGGTATAAAATATTTATAGATTTTATCAATGATTATTTTTTGTCAAAAAAATGACTGATCACTTGATAAAATTTTTCTTTTTAATCCTGTTTCTAATTCTTAGGTTGTTTTTGTCTCGAAACAATTATTTTTATTATGAATATTTTTGTCAATAATGTGACACAATACATGTCACATGAAATTGAGTAAGAATTTTTAAAAGAAATTGAAGTGTGTCATGTAATATGTTAACATGAAGTGTCACAAGTTCATGTTATAACATAATTTTTAGTTGACAAAATTAGTACTTTAATATTCTAATTTTGATTTTAATTTTTATTATTTCAAGTTTTTAAACTTTTCATTGTGTCATGTTTGTCTTTTCACTAATTTTTAATATAATGGTGGTAAATTTAATTTTAGTTCATAAGAATTTCGTTAGAATTTAGGTTATCTCACTATCAGTTTTTATATATTGGACATGGCTCACGCTCAGTCACTGGCTACGATTACCAAACCAAGCAAACGAGACAAGACGGTCATCACAATCCTAGTCGACATAAGGACCACTTGGCCGACCAAATTGACTAATGGTTTTTTTTTTTTTGTTTTTTTTATCTGAAACGTAAGTTTTGATAAATAATGGGCAGAAGGAAGATAATAGAATAACATAATTAGGATAATTTTCTATAAACAAAAGTTTTTATTAGATTTGTTGTATATTTCAAGATATATTCTTTATTTCATAGAAAAATAAAATAAAAATAAAACTCATCCAATTCAAACCATTAATATCATTATTTTTAGGCTAAATTGTAATTTGATCCCTTATAATTTTAAATCTGCAATTTTGGTTCCCCTATTTTTAAATCAAGATATTTAGTTCCTCTATTTTTTAAAAATAAGCAATTTTGGTCCTTCTATCAGTTTATCATTAGTTAATAATCCAAAGTCAGACACTCACTTTAATGTGACATATTGATGCTAACGTGAAACTTATATAAATAATTGATTGTAAAAAAATATTAAATGAAATAAAAAATTAAAAATATATACTTTAATAGAAGTTGAACTCATAACATTTTATTAGACAAGGGAATAAACCACTAATATATTTACTTTGTTTAGTTAATTATATTAACATTATTTTTTATGTTTAGTTAATTATATTAACATTATTTTTTATGTATCATTAGTCAAAATTTTTTCAAATTATTAAAATTTATTTAATATATAAATCTTTTTAATTTTATTTTATATATTTTTATTTTGAATGATTTGCATATTTTTATTTTTATTTTACTAATTTATAATTAAATTTCATAAATTAATATGTAAATATTTTACATATTTTTAAATTTATTTTAATATACAAATTATTTTTACTCTAATTATTTACATACTTTCAGTCTTTCTTTCCAAAAATTGTTTCTCGCATTTATCCATTTAGATTTTGGAGTAGGTACCTTCAGATATGACGAATATGAAATTTTTTCCTGTGTTTTTTATCCGTCAATTTCAATAGGGAATAGCCATTACCATATTGTTTGTCACAATAACACTTGCCACTTATGCAATATGACAACCAAATAACAGGATCAATTTAAGAGTAAATTATACTAACCACATTAGAGGTTTAGTGTAATTACACAATCACCCCTTATTTTTTTAACCATTATAATAAATTTCAACGTAGGTGTTAGTATAATATATAAAAAATATCAACTTAATGTTTTCAAATATTATAGGAATATTAGTATAACATATAAAGTGTGGTGTAATTTAAATTTTTTTTTGAAGAATGCGAGTGTAAACTTAAAAATTTGGAAATACAAAATCTATATTCGATTACAATATTTTGTATAAAAATGAAAATAAATATTGTAAAATAAAGGTTAACTGTGGGTTACATCAGGGTCTTATAAGTTACAAATACAAATATCTCCATGCAGCATCTACAGGTTTATAGGATCTGCAGCTTTTCCTTTATACTCTCCACCAAACAACATTGATTCACAAGAGCAATTTTCTAGCTGAACGAGCATATTTCTTTCACAATTTCGTTGTAAAAGCATTAATTAAAAATAAAGAATCAAAATAGAGAGTACAGTAGTACACAGGGTATTGGACATAAACAACACCCATGTGGCTGTGCACTGCCTGTTGGTGCCCAAACAGCCATACTAATGGGGCATCACTCCGAACAGACCAATGTGATCTACAAATGTGAAAGCGACAATGAAGACAAGCCGCAAATACAACAAATTCAATGTGACTCTGCAGAAGATGCATCCTGCAGTTAGAAGAGGAATACGAGTGCTCTTATGACAGTACTGATGCAATGAAAACAATTATAGGGAATAATATAAGCAAAGAATACAGAAGATTGGAATTCAAATTATGGGGATGTGTACATAGATAATGCACAATAATGTTGCAAGCAAGGTAAAAATGATTTGATAGAGGTGCATTGCGGAGGATGATTTTGATGACTAACATTGCCATTTTAGATTATGAAATTAAAATAGAAAAAAAAAAAACATGCAACATTAACCTTCTATAAATTGCTACAAAGAGATCTGTACATGGAAAATTATTAATATCGGTTGAAAGAAACCAAGCAGTTTAAACCTAACATCTAAACAATGAAGAGCATAAATTTTAAAGAGAAAGAATGGGATATGCATATACCAACTAGTAAAGGCCCAACATCCTTAGCTCTGTCACATGACTGGGATCAAGTTCAGGTACATTCTTTACATGTTCTTGATCTTCTACCACATATTCCTAAAATTGAAAAGGTAAAGAACAACGTGAAGAATTGAAGGCCTAAAAAATTTCATAAAAAGATAAATTGATATTCCTTATATCATAAAAATCAATTGTAATCCTTAAATGATACAAGAACAAAATTGTAAATGATGAATTTCCCTTAAAATGCATATCTTAAGACCAAGAGACTTGTTTAGTAGCAAATAGCAATCATATTACTAGTCTTACATATCACACTTTGGTTTTCCGGAGATTACAAGTCAAATTGATATTAATTCATGTATTAAATAGCAAACCTTAGTCAATTCTTGTTTGGCAAGAACATGGTAGTGGCGCTCATTGATTCTTTGGCCACATATTATCGCTATGAAGAAGCCATAGAGCAAACCCACCAAAACAATGGCTAGAACTGCAACATAGAGAAATATAATGAAGTTGCCATTTTAGTGATTAAGAAGTATACCATTTAGTTTACCAACTAATTGACAAACTTTGACATTCTAGTATAAAATAATCATAAAGTGAAAGAAAAAGCTACAAACATTGCCCATGAAATTTTTTGCGGGGAAGCAATGGGTATATACCAGCCATTGTATAAAATCCATATGGATGTTCTTCATAACCAAACATTTCCCTCAGTTCATCTCCATAAAATTTGTACACAAGCACTCCCAAGAAAGCAACAACCTGTTAAAATTAGAAAAGGAAAAGTAACAAATAATCTTTCAAGTGTATATTTTTAATAAATTTAAAATGCATAGCAATAGTATCACACAATCTCTTTGGGTGGGCATGGATCTTCAAAGTCTATCAAATCAACCGCAAAATGAAACTTGAAAACAAAATCCTGCTTCATTACTTCCTTTCACACTATCACCCCATGCTGATTTGGTTTTGGGTTAGGTGGGATATTTAACATTACAGTCAACAAACATATGCTTTCTACTATGTCTATAACACTTCACCCACAGTAACCAAACAGGTTTCAGTTTCAGTGAAATCTGTCATAAATAATAATAATTTGTGATGTTACTGAGATTATAAGAAACTCTAGTCACTCATGTATTATCAAACTGTTATGCCTTTGGAACTAAATCAATTGCAAGCTCTTGTTAGGTGGCAAATTTTAATAATGTGCCATGTACAGACACTGTATGGATAACAACTAAGGTTGTTAATTTGCTATTACTTAAAATTAGGGAGCAGGGGTGGAGCTTCTTGTTTTGAGTGCCCCTACACTCCCAATGGTTACACACATCACTGCAAAAAAATTGGCCAAATTGATTTTTTAATCTCTTAGGTATCACCATTGTGCAATTTTGGTTTCCCAGATTTCTATTGCACCAATTGGATCCTTCAAGTTTTCTCCCATTTACAATCAAGTCTCTTCTTCATGACTTGATCAAATATTTAACAGAATTAGCTGACAAGGTAAATTGGACATGACATGACAATGAGTAAATACAATATACCAACTAAAAAACATAGGATATTTGAACTACAATGACCTAAGAAAGGTAATATGATTGTTTTTTTTTACTTAATTGTTGAGTTTACAATACTTCTGGGTAAATTATTGTATTCATAACATCAAATAACAAAAAATGAAGTGCCTTACCATTCTGGGCAAATAAATGACTTAAATACAAGGTTTTGAATAGCACACTATACTGGCAAAGGAGTGTGGAGCGGCCCCTGACCACTACAAGGGTTGCTGTAGCAGAGTGGTTTAATGTAGTGGCCATAACGGAACAAATAGCAGCCATAGCGGTATTATGTTGATTCCAAATCCCTCTGAACAAAGACATTAAGGCTTTTGGGATTTCAATTTCCTAAAATGAAATCTACAGTTGTAATGTTAGTGAAGATGATAAAGACTTGGATTTAGAAGATGATGATTACTAATTCCTAGTGAAGATGATGTTTTGTTTAAGACATCTATGAACTCTTATTGTTAATTATAAATTATAAGTTTCATTAATTTTGAGTAATTTTTATCATTTTTTAAAATTTATCGTACATGGTATACATTATAAAAACTATACAAAATTTTCAGAATAGCGGCTATCTTGCTTCAGTGTTTTTGGGGCCTGTCACTACGCACCGCTATCCGGGATTTAAAACATTGCTTAAATATTGGATAAAATAAGGACTGAGGGACTTGATTGTAAATGAGAGAAAACTTGAGAAGCTCAATTGCTGCAATTGAAACCTAGGGGACCAAAATCGCACGATTACAATACTTGGGAAACTAAAAAAGGAATTATGCCAAAATTATTTAATTCAATTTTTCCAAAGGCAAAAATATCTTGAACATATCCACTTCCATCCTGTTCTTTCTCTTTGGCAATCCCAACCAAATATTACTTACATACACCCAAACTAAAAAATGCTTGTAATGCTAGATTTATCAGTGTATGTTTCTGGAAGAAATTAGACATACTAAAAATATTGAATTACCTAGGGGTGTTTCCTTCCATAAAGCCCTACTACTAATCAAGAAAACACATTGAAGTGAGGTTCCATAAAATGATTTGTTCCATCAGAGAGGAAAACTGTCAACTGAGATTTCTTCCTAGCATCATCACAACTATTTGCACAGTGCATCTTCACGTATATGAAATTATATAGATTCCTAGTGGATATGGCAGCAATATCAATGACTGAGACTCAAGAGAACTACATAAGGGAATAATGAACTCAAATAGGATGGCTCATGTCAACCAGCAGAAAACAAAAAGGGAAAGAAAGGGAAAAAGTAATGTCATCAGCATGAATTACGACTTAGGAGTACCAATGTCACAATACATGAATGAGTAACCAACCCCATACCAGCTGAACAATTATGAAAATGAATGCATGATCTCTAGCAACAAGGAACTGAAATTTTAATCTCAACCACCACCGATCTGGTGGGACATTTGCACGTAATATGAAGACAGCTCTGCACTCTGTACAGTGAGAAAAAGCGAAGCCCTCCTAGTACAACAGAAGAAATGAGAAGTCATTAAGTATTGCAGAATCATAAATACACCAGACACCTTCACAGGACAATGAAAGGAACATAGAATAGATCAACACTAGATTTATATAGCAAATAGATAGTTCTACTGCATTTGAATCAGATATTAGTATTGTTAATATTATGACCAAGAAGGAAAAATGAACTTACCTTGGTGGATCTCCAATTATCGAGACATGATCTGTGGACGTACTTTTGCGTACCTTTGCAATGGCATGGGGCAATTAAATCTTCTCCTGAAAAAGGTTAGTAAAGTGCAGAGTTTAAAATACATAAGGTGCAAGTTGGTTGTAAGGTTGTGAAATCATCTTAGGGAAAGGATACGAGTAAGTGAATAGACCTCCAATATCGAGGCATATTCGGCATTGTGGCTGATCTGCATTTACGAGATGACAAGTCTCATCAACCCGAACGTTTTGTAAATCATCATCGTTGGAAGCAGCTGCAGCAGGAGGAATAGGAATAATTTCACAGGAAAAGGAGGATTCTCCGGGTGGTTGCAAATGAAGATGGTGATGATTCAAGATGGGTTCGCTTTCTGAACATTCTTCCTTGTCACCATTTGACGCTAATTGCATTTCGGGAAAGGTATAAACAGGATTAAACAATGAGATTCATTGGCAGAACTATAATTACTAAAGACCATTTCAACAGAAGAAAGAAACCTGCAAATTGCAAAGGCGAAACAAGTTAGTTAGTGTAAGTTGTTCTAAGCCTAAGCCTAAATGATAACAATAATAATATCTCATATGATATAATGTTATGCCGCTAGAGCTATAGAGAGAATAAATACAGACAAGATCTAACAACAGGTAGAAGATGTGTATCGGTTTTGTGGATCAAACAAAACGAGCTGACTTAATTGATTGATTGATTGCAGAAAGACAAGACTTACCTTACCTTAATAATAGTAAGTAATAAGCACTAAAGAGAGAGACCTGCAACTGCAACTGCAATCAAATCCCGATTTTGATCTCATTGATTAGATCAAATGAATCGAAATTCAAGTTTGAACTTGAATGAACGAATCAACACAATATCAACAACACAACCCCAATCCCTTCTGCTCTGCTATGCTGTTTTTGCTATTTTCAAGTTTGGACCTTCGTAGCCCGACCAATAGGCCCAAAGCGGGTGCGGTCATTCGTGAGTGGGGTCTTATTAGATTAAATCAGTTTTACAATAAAAACATTAGTAGGCCCAAAGCGGGTGCGGTCATTCGTGAGTGGGGTCTTATTAGATTAAATCAGTTTTACAATAAAAACATTAGTAAATTATACTTGCACCTCTATTTTTTGTTCAAATTTCATCTGATATCCTTCCATTTTTTCATATTACTTTTACATCCTCTATTAATACTATTAACTAACTAACGTCAATTGAAATATATGAGCAGATAAAATTGTCCTTACATTTTACATTGAAATATGTGAGACAAAATTGTTCTTACGTTCAATTCCTCTTCACCATTCGTGAGTACTATTCATCTTCCACTTGTTGGCGAGTTCTTCTTCAACGTTCAGGAGGTGTGAGTTCCTCTTTCTCTCACGACGTTCACATTCCAGTCATCTTCATTGTTCATATTCTAGTACGTGATGTTCATGAGTGTCTTCGTTTGTCTTCATTTTCGACCTTCATGAGCGCTTTGTTTTTTTCCTGTTCCACGATTTTTGTTCACGTTGGAGTTATGCTTGTAAGTGACCATTGGACATTGTATATATGTTACTTTTTAAAATTATTTATTTAATTTTGATTGTTTATTGTTACATATTTCTGAATGAGGTTTCAATGGAGACCAGTTTGAGACCACATATGATTTTTAAAATCCTTTGTTTATTATTGTTGATTAAAATAGTGTTGATGTTTGGGACAACAGGAAACACAATTGATGAATTGAAAATTATTTGTTTATTATTGTTGATTAAAATAATGTTGATGTTTGAGATCACATTAAACACAATGAATGAACTAAAAATCATTTATTTATTATTGTTGATTAAAATAGTGTTGATGTTTGGGACCATAGGAACACAATGTATGAACTGGAAAATATATAATATATGACTATGTAAACAATATTGTTAATGATTTAGACTTGTCATCATTTTATTTTATGATTTTGTTCTGCTGCTAGTAGTAAAATTCTCCTCCCGTAAGACTGATCATGATGTGCTGAAAATATTTGTTGAGAATCAAAAGTTAGTTCATATGTATGTTAGTAGAACAAAAGATGAGAATAAGGTTATTAACACTGTGTACAAACAAAGTAGGTTCATGTCCAACAAAAAATTTAGTTTACGTCAAACTACACAAAAAATAAAAAAGAAGAGTATTAAAATATTTTCAGGTTGAGAGGAAGAAGATGTGGGTATTTTAGACATAAATTTTCATTAAAATTCATGTGACCAACATGTGCCTAATTTTTGTTAGATTATTAAACGGTGTTTAAGAATGAGGGAATCTAGGTGTAATGTGAACTAAACAATTAAGGAGCTTTTTGTAAGGTGCAAAAAGGGAGGAGTATAAGGTGAAATTTAAGCAAAACACAGGGGTACGAGTGTAATTTACTCTAAAAATATCTTTAGTGATAGATGTTAAATTGATATCTTATATCATTTTTTTATGAATCTCATAGTGCTGTGTAGGATTGAAGATCTCTCAACATCTCTTTCATTTTTGTGTAAATAGTCATTTTTGTCCCTGAATGTGTAAAGTGCTGATAAATCTGTCCCTGAAAGATGAAAATTCAAAATTTTGCCCCAAAGTGAAAAAGTGTGACAAATTTATCCCTCCATTAACTTTCGTTCGTTACTATTAATATTAGGGATGAATTTGTCAGCTCTCCACCCAAAATATAATTTAATCTTCATGTTCTCTCTTTTTTAATCATTGCAAGCATAACATTACAATAAACACTTAAAAATTAAGAAAACAAGCATAAGTTAAAACAAACATACTAATAAACATAATATTGATTAATAAACATAATTTGTTTGTTGTTCTGAAATTTCTATTATAACAACATTAGGTAATGATAAAATCAAGTTAGGTCACATTTTTTTGGGTAAGAATTAACTTAATAGCTGTGTATTTTTGTTTGGGTTTCATATTTTGGGTAAGGTGCTATCACATTAGAAATTTCAAAGCAAAAATATGAAATAATACTTATCCAAAATATGAGACTCAAAGAAATTAAAATACACAGTCATTAAATTAATCATTCCAAAAAAATGAGATTTAACTTGATTTTGTCATTATCTTATGTTGTTACAATATAAATTTTAGAACAACATACAAATTATGCTTATTAATTAATATTATATTTATTTATTATGTTTGTTTTAACTTATTGAAGTGTTTATTATAATTTTATGCTTGCAATAATTAAAAAATGAAGAATATGAAGATTAAATCATATTTTGGGTAGAGAGCTTACAAATTCATCCTTGAATGTATAGAGCACTGACAATTCGTCCCTGAATATTAACGGTAATGGACTAAAGTTAACAGAGGGATAAATTTGTCATACTTTTTTCACTTTTAGGGACAAAAATTTAAATTTTTATCTTTATAGAACGGATTTGTCAGCGTAATACACATTTAGGGACGAAAATGACTATTTATCCTTCATTTTTTCTTTAGTGATAGATCTCATTAAGATCTTAGATAATTTTTAATGGGTCTCACATGAATCCCACTTTTAAATATTTATTAAGTTAAATATAAATAATTAAATTTAATTAATAAAACATGGAAGAAAAATATATGAATATTAAGAAATAAGAAAATTTAAATAATTTTTATTTATGACTAAACGTTAAATAAATGAAAAAATATAAATTCAATAATAAAAAAATGCAAGACATTAATTCTAAAGATAAATCAAATTTTATTATTTTCGTGAATGTAACTTTCCCAAATATGCTCCATCAAGTCTGCTTGAAATTGTTGATAAATTTCTCTTGTATGCATAACGCATCTTGTTTGCAAATATGTAACAAAGTCAGAAATAACACCACGAGATACTTAACATTTGAAATGTCATTATTTACGTGATCATAATCAACATCGACATTATCACTAAATGTGTCTCGTTCATTTTCGACAATCATGTTATGTAATATAATGCATGGCAACATTATATCTTTTATTTATATCCATGTTTCAGGCACGCAATGAATCACATATAATTGCGAATCGATACTTTGAGTACACCAAATGTTGGTTCCACATCCTTTCTCAATGCTTCTTAACATTTTGCAAATCATTTTCTTCTAAAACTTTGTGACATTGGTATGATCTTCACAAATGTGACCCAATTAGGACAAATAATTTTCTTCTTCTTTTTTCTCTTCTCTTTCTCCTCTCGGCAGCTGCACACCTTCCCATTCTTCCTCCGCCGCGACCATCCACCTTTCCCTTCCCCTCCGCCTGGCCCCCCCTCCCCTTCCCCTCCTTCGTGGTCCACCCCTTTCCCCTACTACACGACCCACCCCCTCCCCCTTCCCCTTCGCCTGTATGTCTTTTTTTTTGTCTACAACGGCTAGTTCTTCATCTCCTTTTCGGTTTTTTTTTTTGATTCTATTGGTACCACCATTTGTTGTTAGGAAGAGAGAGAAATCTTTTATTTTTTTAACATTGTGCAAATCTTTAGCATTCTTATACAAGAATCAATTCTCCATGTTGGAGATTTGTTCAACTTCTTTATTAGAATATCTAGTGAATATCAGATCTTAAACTCAAGATCCTTACTCAATATTTGACACTAAAAATACTTTAACATCCTCATTTTCTCAATGTAATTTACACACTATTTTTATAATTAGTTAAAAACAATTATCCCAAACATTTCAAATTAACTCATTTTTTAATCTATCTATATTTTTAATATAAAAATCCTTCATATCACGATTTAAATTATTTATTAAAAAACCAAAATATAATCACTTATTATATTTTTTAATTATAACATAATATATATGTGAAATAAATATTTAGATTGATGACAAAACTGAGATCCATAACTAATACGATTCAATTTGGTTTCTTATTATTCTTATTAGCAAAAACATAGAAAATGTATATCCTTATTTTTATTATGTTATTGTGTTAAAAAGTAATATACTATCATAATTTTTAATTACAATTTCTGAAATTTATTCAATGAATGGCACACTCTATATGAGAAAATAAAAATTAAACTGAATACCACAACTAAAAATTTTATAATTAATTGGCCATAGAAAAACCACAATAATTTTGACTTTGAAAAAATATTTTCCCTCCTCTTTTTTTCGTAAATTGTCTCCTCATTGTCAATGACAGTTTCTAACTGCATATCCCATGAAAGGTCTATTAAATTAATTAAAATAGTAATTAGTAACAAACAAAGAAAATAAAATATAGAAAGATGTGTAAAAATGAGTTGGAATAAAAAATATGGAAATAAATACATAAAAATGATGAGAAGGAACATAAGAGGAAGACGTAGGAGAAAAAATGTGCTATGTACCAAAATTATTGTCATTGAGGGAAGAGTCTTTGTTCAACATTGTAGAAAGAATGGAGAATGCAACAACACTGAAATAATATAAAGAAAAAAGAGTACAAATATAATTCAGGAGAAAAGAAAATTGAAAGCAATGATAATTGAATGAAATCTTTGAGGAGTGATGTAATTATGTTTATATACAGTGTGCATAAAAAAAAAGTGTGTAGTTTTCCACATTTGAAATGGTGGGTAGTTACAATTGAGTAACTTGAGAAAATTGGCTAGATGAAAGTGGAGATCACATCAAAGATTTTTCATTTTTTTATTCCCCATTGTACATGGCTGTTGTTATTTTTATTTTAAACATGCACATATATTTGAAGGTAAAATAGACAAATTAAAGTGGAGATCAAGAAGAGGTTATAACAATCTGTATAATATTTATTGAATTAATTAATTTGATCTGTCTTTCATCGGATATGTAGTTAGAGAAACTGCCATTGTAAATTAGGAGGCAATTTATGGAAAAAAGGGGAGGGAGAATATTTTTTCAAAACTAATGTTATTGTGATTTTCTTATGACCAATTAATTATTTTTATTTTTAGTTGTAGTATTCAATTTGTTTTTAATTTTTCCATCTAGAGTGTCATCCATTGAACAAAGTTTAGAAATTGTAATTAAAAATTATTGTAGTATATTAATTTTTGACACAATAACTCAATAAAAATACAGACATACACGTACAACAACATCTGTATTTTCGCTATAAAATTGTTTTTCTATGGTTCTTAGCATGTCCAAGTTCAACTCCAAACAAGTAACTATCAATAGTTGAACACAACAGAAACGTGAAACTAAATTATGCAGCAAGCACCATGCCACTATCAGTTGATCCCCAAACAAACACTATTGTCTACTTTCTAAAGTGAACCAACTTGTATCCAGTATAAGTTCAAAGAAGCTAAAAGCATTAATTTAACAGTCTAATTTGCCTTCTCAAAATTGCAAAAGATCAGTTTCAACACGTGACAAACAACTTTCATGCCAAGTGAAAACTTACTTAGACTTTGAAATATAGCAGAGTGCTCCTAGAAACAAGTTTAATGTGCAAGGCAAAATATTAACATTCTGTGTCGCGTTGATTAATGTGAGAGTAAACTATCTTACATTACTTAAGATCCACTGGAGTTATCAAGGATCCATTGAACACATTAACTAACACCAAGGATCCATTGGAGTTTGATGCAGCCGCAACACCGTGGCTGCCTCCTGGCTTTCAATGTCATGGAATAAGTTGGTGCAATTGTAGTAATGATAGTTTTTTTTTGTTTTTAATTTAAATTGAATAAAATGAGATTAGATTCATTGATTTAGAATTTTAAAAAAATATTTTTAATAAATTTCAGCGATTAAGAAAGATTGTGTAAAAAAAAATGTGTTGCTGATATTATTGTATGAATCAATTCCCACATTGGTCGGGAAAGGTAATTCTGATTTCGGGAGGAAATCAAAAGCAGGCAATTAAAAGGATAGTGACACTCAAGAAATGTTACACGAGACATTATTGTTGAAGGGAAGGAACATATAATGAATTACTACTCCAAATTGAAAACATAAATAAGATTTTTTTTATGAGCATTGTGTTATACAAAAAATTGTTTACTAAATCTGTATTCTAGTTTTCATCTCCAACACTTACATGCTTGATTTCATTTCTGCATATATAGAAGAATTGATATCATTATTTATAGAAATAGAAGTTGAAACAAATAAATATGTAACATATCGCAAAATCTGCAGAAAGGCTCGCATCAGCATAACATTTCTTCTCTTGTTTTGTAACATCTTGACATGACTAGTAACAAATTTCATCATCTTTACAAACAATTTAGAATATTTTTAGTTGCATTAAGGATGTTACCTAAAGAAGTGCAATGAGGAGGGAAGGAAGAAGATGTTGAGGTACATCATGTACAAAAAGGGGTTGTGTTGTGGGAGGTAGGTCGCTGGTGATGTTGTTGTGTTGTTAGGGAAATCACCATTTAGTTACATTTCTTGTAATGTAGAAAGACAAAATGAGTTAGATATACATATAGAACGAGAAGGAAGGCAAAGAATGAAAAGGGGAGACAGAAAGGAAGGGTATAATAGAAGAGTGTAGAACAATTTACTCAATTCATAATATAATTTTTTTTTTATTACGTATTGAACAATTTACAATACAAAGAAATAACATTATGGATCGCTCAATATGTAATAACAATCCGTAATGTGTATATCTGTATCACGGCCTGCTCCATACGTAACAACAAAATAGAGGACGAGAAGATGTTTGGGCTCCGGAATGGCTAGTCCATATCTACACTAAAACTCAGCGCTTACTCTTTTTTTTCTAAGTCCTAACCTTCATCTTCTTGACCAAAACACAATAGCGGCATAGCCACATACCTCCTAGCCTCGCGGACCACCAAACCCCCGCGCACCTATTAACCAACAACTCCGTCGCACTACCTATCAGCACAACCACACCTAGCCACGAATCCAACGAACAACCTGCGACCCTTAACTTTCCGTAAACCCAAGACGCACCACCTCCGACCAAACACCGCGCACCCTCGTCACCATCAAAACCGTTGTTGATCCGCATATCTACGAAGAGAAGAGCTTTTGAGCAATGGAGGGGGGCGAGGGAGGAGATGGGTTGAACCAGGCAGTGCAGCAGCAGCTGAATCTGAAGCAAGTGAAGACCCGCGCTATCAGCCTCTTTCAAAGCCATCTCTCGTATTCTTGAAGATTTCGAGGCCTACGGTCGCACCAACTCTACCCCCAAATGGCAAGACATTCTGGGTCAATATTCCATGGTCAACCTTGAGCTTTTCAACATCGTCGATGACATCAAGAAGGTGTCCAAGGCCTTTCTGGTCAAGAATGTTAATGCCGACAATGCTACCATACTCCCCGTCATGCTTTCCTTCAAACTACTCCCTGAAATGGAGACCGACGACACCGCTAAGAGAGATCAATTGCTTCTGGGGATGCAAAACCTCCCAATTCCAACTCAAATTTCCAAGCTCAAGGTAATTATTAATGAATGAGCTTGGAAATTTGAAATTCGAATTGCTTCATCCATGAGTCATGACCTATTAACCAACCTAATATGCTTCAGGCCCGTCTTGATCTGATTTCCGCAGCCTGTGAAGGTGCTGAAAAAGTGTTGGCTGACACTCGCAAAGCCTACTGCTTCGGAACTCGTCAAGGCCCAGCCGCCATTGCCCCGGCCACTCTAGACAAGGTTCAGGCTGCCAAAATTCAAGAGCAAGAAAATCTACTCCGTTCTGCTGTCAATGCCGGTGACGGATTACGGATACCAGGAGACCAGAGGCACATCACTCTTGCACAACCTCCATTGCATTTAGCAGATGCACTTCCTGTCGTCATTGCAAATGACCCTACTACTGCTCAACCGCAACCACAACTCTCAGCAAACACCATGGGCATGCCTGCCCAGAATTCCTTGTTACAGACCTCCTCCGCAACCGCATCACAACTTTTGGGAAGATCAGCAGCATCTCCTTCTGCTTCAACTACCACCACTTCTTTTGACAATATAACAGCTTCACCAATCCCATTTGCCAATTCACCTAGGTCTTCTACAAACATCATGAACACTCCATCCCCTCAGCAACAACAAACCCAACAACAGCCACCAGTGCAGCAGCAGCAACGACAGAAACTCATGCAATTACCTCAACAGCAGCAGCAGCACCCAATTCTTGCTCAGCAGCAACAGTTCAGGCAGTCTGCAATGCAAGGACTGGGACAGGTAATATTTTCAAGTTATGTATTAGTGCTATTTGTTGTATCTTTCTATTCTCTTTTTTGGTGGTAACAAGCTTGCTTTCATCATCAGTTGCATGGACAACATCAGATGCAATTTTCTCAACCACTTGGGCATCAGCAATTTCAGGGTAGGCAGCTTCCTTCAGGACATGTTCAGCATGGCATTGGTCAAAGCCAACTCAATCAAGGAAACCAAATGACTCGATTAAGCCAATTTTCTGGTCCTGCTAACAGTGCACTATTCAGTGCTGCTCAAACAACACCTAATACTCAAATGGTACGGTATTCATGTAATACAATTTATTCAAATAGGCCGCCTTTTTTACTATAAAAAACTACGTACCCCATTACGCAAAGGTTCCTCGCTATGCGAAGGTAAGGGAAAGGGGTGTTGGTACCGAACAATCAAACAACAATCGAGAAAACATTAAGAGAAAAAGGGAAGAGAAATAACGTGTTGTAGTACCAGTGTGAGGTAAAGTTCCACATCGGATAAAAATAGAAAAGTTGAGCACCATATAAGTAAGGAGAAGATCTATAAACCTGAGCCTTAAGATTTTGGGTTAAGGTGTGGTGTTTAGTTCACTTATATGGTTACTCATGACTCATTAGTATAAATCCCCCCGATATTTATCCCCTCAATTTCCCAATAAGTGGTATCAGAGCCGATGGTTCGATTTGGTGACCAGCTCGGACAAGTAAGAAGGCGGTTGTGGACGGGTGACTTGCAAACCTCTTTTTTTTTGTACCTCCTTTTTGTGGGGGTGGGGTGTGGGGGAGTTTGGGGGTTTGAGTTCCATCTTATTTATTTTTTAGTCCTGTGGAGGGCTACCAACTATTTGAACTCTGTATTGCTGCCAGTATATAGAGTAGGTATGGCTTTTCAAATGCTTTAACACGAGCATTATTTTGCCTTGCAAAAAAACAACTGTTCAGTTATTTTACAACAAAGCTATATATGTCTTCTATGTTTGTGGTGTTACCAATATATGGTGCTATTATTGGACAGATGGAAACCTTATTGGATTTCCCTGTTACAATATGTTATGGGGAATTTGTGATCTTTCCTGTAGAGCTGGATCATCCCTCGGGCAGAGGGATTTTTGTTGGAGGAAATGAGCTGTGACCAAGAAGTTTTGTTGAAAATGGGATTACATTTGATTTTGTGTGCAGATTCTTTGGCCTTAGCCATAAAAAATAACATTTTTATTCAGTAGAATGTTAGCTTGAGAGTCTGACAGCATGAAAATCATTCTTTATTTTAATTGAAATGGAGCTTTCTGAACATAGTACAGTTCTTTTGAGATCAATTTTAACTATATTCCTGGATTTGATTTATGTAATTTGGGATGTGATGTCTTGTCTTTCTGTTTGAAAAAATTATTTTTCTGGATCTTTGATGATCTGCTGTTGCTGTGCTTCTTTGTGCTCGCCTTACTGTTAATGTTCTTTGCTTTAACAATTGCTTCTATGATGATTTTTGCATCTTAACCTCAGATTCCAAACATTTCGGGCACATTACCTTCGCAGTCCCTTCTCCCACGGGTGCAGGTTTGTCATTGATGTTCTCTGCCTATTGGGTAATCTCGATATGTCTCATTGGTTTTATTGAGGTATAATTTTTTTTCAGATTTGAATGGAACAAGAAAGAAGTCAAAGGAATTTATGTTGACTGATCTGTCTGTGGTGTTCTGTGCATGTTTTTGAACTCCACTATTTAGTCCTAGTAAAGTTTAGTCACTTTTTTGTTGGACTCACTCCAATGACGTTATACTTCCGGATGATTCAAGTCTATCAGTACATTGTTGCAACTATAATAGAAACTAATAGGCGACTTTTAGGGGCCATTCTGATTTGCAAAATTAAGAATTTGATATTTTAATTTTGGCCACTTTTTATTGTATTTTAGTTTTTTGAAATTTTATGGCATAATTTTCATTATGATATCTTTCTTAAAGGACCGGCTGGTCTACCCTGTGATTCACTTTAAGTTGGCCATTTACTTGAACAAAATAATTTCTATCATGCATTTGGTTCATCATCTGTATAGACTGAATAGTTGTCTCCGCTTGCTTTTGGTTAACTTTAAATCATGAGGATAACATATTCAAACTTACTATACATTTATTATTTCCTCAGTTCGGATTATCTGGAAACAACTCTCAGCGAAGTCATCCTTCCCAAATGTTGAGTGATCAGAGTATGAACTTTATCCTGAATATCTTTATCTTTTCATTTGTTAGTTGGGGATCATTGTCTGTGTAGTCTGTCCTCTTTGAAAGGGTTGTCATGCAGCATGGTGTTTCGTTTATTCCATCTTCTATATGTGTGTGACTTATTACTGAATCATCACTGTGGAGCTTACCTTGCAGTGTTTAACATGGGAGGTGGCAATCCTGGTGGTATGATGCCCATACAGCAGCAGCAGCAGCAGCAACATGGTTCACAAGCATTTGGTAGCATGGCATCAAATGCTCAGAATCTACAATCTGGGTTGGTGACACTTCAAAACACACAACAGAATCACCCCAATTTCTCTCAGCAGAGACAGCAAAATCCACAGTGATTAGGACTCGGCATGGATGGTTTTGGTTGAATCATGTTGCTGTAGAAACATGGTTCACAAAAACTGAACCAAACTTTTAGTTTAATTATTTTTGGGTTACCAAATTATTTTTAATTTTGTAAAAAAAACCTGAACTGAAAAAAAGAAAAAAAACTGGTTAGTCCAGTTCGGTTTGTGGGTTCATTGGATTTATACGACAGGCTTGTATAGATACAATATTGCAAACCGATGTTAGAATTTAGAAAATAGTTTGTGAAGAGCGTAAAATGGCTGGTTGATTCAGAACTATTTGTGGGACGATAATCGAAAACCACCATCGTCGTTCATTGAGTCTTATTATTACCAAACCCAAACATATGAAATTATGAATGGTATTGGTTTCCTTCAATGATGATATGTCTCCTTCACTCCTATGCTTTCAACATTGGAAATCATGATCACGGCTAATTTCATATGAGCGACCATTTGAACCAAAATCTTGGCCAATTCTTCATTTGATATCGCTGTGTTTGGAAAAAAAGATTTTAAGGGTGATATTTTTTAAGAGGACTTAAAATGGTTTATCATAAAATGCTTTGTACAGCAAACGCAAGTTTAAAAATCCCTAGCCATTTTCTATCTATTTTATTTGGATTTTAATAGATTCTTAAGCTTCAATGCACAGCAGCACTGTTAAAAGAAATGCTAAACTGATGAAACGAGCTATCAGCACGGGTATCCTAAGAATAATGATGGGTAGAGAAGAGAAATAATAAGAGACACATAAAATTATTAAATGAGAATACAGTTAGCAAAATGAAAACGGTTAAGGAGATTGAATGCCTAAATGTATAATAACCACTGGCAACAAATTCTGTTGAACACTTGAGATGTTGTGTGCCGTTAGGATGATTCAAGGAAATTTGTTACAGCAACTGCAACATCTTTGTATAAACCATTTCAACCTGTTCTTATTCATGGAGAAAAAAAAGAAGTGGTTAGTGTTATTTAATGAGAGGATGGAAAGCAAAATCAATTTCTGAGTTGCATGCAGTTGTTGTATATGGATCGTACGTACTTGCATGACTTACAAGTCCTTGAGGCATGGAGTCTTGGATTGGAATTGCTGGTGATCCAATGAAAATATTGATGATGGAACATTAAGGATCTTGTGCAGAATTAGGGGAAGATTGTCATCAGATGAACTCTGTTCCCTTTGATATCCACAACCAACTCCATATCATTTCCCTCGAAATCAAATCAATTCAAAACCCTAATTCACTCACACACGCGTATTTCCTACATTTAGTTCGGGATACGCTGCTTACCTTTTAACTCCACACTTCCCCCATTCATTCTTCTATTAAAAACCAAATTAAATTAATCAGAAAATCACTATAAAATATCTTTAATTAATTTAAAATATTTAAATATTTAAAATAAATTTTAACAACAACTTATTTAAATTAAATATTTTTTTTGGTATAAGTAAGAAATAAAAACAACAGAAATCAGACTAGTTAGCGCTAGTCAAGTCACGTAAATAAACATCTAAAGCAATTCCCCTATTTGCATATGAGCTCCTGAGCAGCCAGAGCAGCAAAGAGGACGTTGGTGAGGGATAATGGCTATAACCAATTCTTTATCATCTTGGCAAGTCAGAATTCTCCTAGAATTTAACCCCAGTCGCTGCCATACTTCTTTCGAGTGGGGCAATCCCTCAGTTCATGTAGAATGGTCTCCTCCGGTGCAGAGCATCGAGTGCCAGCTGCAAAGGGAGATAAATTGCAAGCAAAACGCTTGTTGTTGGTTGGCAACGCAACACAAAAAGCTTGCCAAAGGAAGAACCGGATTTTCTCTGGAGCAGCAACACGCCATATCCTCTTCCAGATTGGGTTAGCCGCGGTAGGGTGACCAAGTTACCAACTATAGGCAGATGAAGCTGTATAGAACCCTTGAGCCGAACCGAGCCACATTATAACATCAGCCCCCATAGGAGTAGTAGGGATTGGAACCTTGTTAATTTCATCAATCACAAGCTGAGGGAGTAGAGTATAAAGTTGTTGAAGATTCCAGCGTCCTTGTTGTCATAGGTCCGCAAGACAAAGGTTAGAATCATGAATTTGCACAAAAGGAGGCTGGAATCTAACCAATTTGAGTACCTGAAATGAGATTGTCTTGCGCCCAGACGAGGTCCAAATCCCTCTTTCAGTTCACCAACTGCCTTCTGAATACTTCTCCAGATATGGGAGGCATCTCGAGACGCAGGAGGATTCAAAATGCCACTTGGTAGGTATTTATGCGAGATGACTTCAACCCAAGGTTTATCAAGGTTGTGGAGGAAGTCCCATATTAACTTGCCCAACAAGACACATTAGTTGCTCGAGAGTCTCTCATACCCAAGCCACCAGCAAACTTAGGTTTCGTAATATCACTTCAACTAACCATATTCCATGACCGAGAAGAGGCTGACTTTTACCAAAGCATCTTGGGGAATCCAAAAAGGTTGCATGGTATATGTTGGGACAAAAGCAAGTAGGGATTTAGCCAGACAGAGCCTACCTGCCCTATCTTAGAGAGCACATGTTGAAAGTCCATCTTAGTGACACAACCCATTAAGGGGCGATAACCAAGATATTTACCAATCCAAGAAGCACGTCGTTACCAAGAACTGCAGCTAATTCATCTCGTTGGCTTGCATCAACACCTTTAGAGCAAATGAATTTGGACTTTGCAAGATTCACTTTCAGACCAGATTCCGCACAAAAGAGTTCTATGGTTGTGGATACTCGTTGCATTTGATCTTCCGTTGCTTAGCAAAAAAAAGTAACACGTTATCCCCAAAAAGTAAAGGTGATATCGGAGGGCCACCTCTAGAGATAGAAATAGGGTGCCATTCGTTATTCAAGACCCTCTGATTAAGGGGAACTCTGATGGGGCTGCTCGTGGGCATCCCGGCCCAGCAGCTTGTGGGAGCTTGTTTCGTGATCATCTGGGCAAGGCTCTAGGTAGTTTCTTCTTTAATATCGGCCCTTCAACAGCCTTTGTGGCGGAGCTTTGCGGTGCCATTATTTCCATTGAAACAGCTTGCAGCAAAGGTTGGTCTCAATTCTGGCTGGAGTGTGACTCAACCTTGGTTGTCATCCTTCTCAGACCCATCTATTGTCCCTTGGAAAATCAGAAACCGCTAGAATAATTGTTTGTGTATGGCTTCTCATTTATCTTTTCGCATTTCCCACATTTGTAGAGAAGGGAATGGTTGCGCTGACAAATTAGCTAACCATGGTCTTATAGTATACTCTTTCACTTGGTGGGACTCGATTCCACCTTTTGTATAGCTGACTACAATCACAATAGACTAGGTCTACCTAGCTACAGATTTTGTTGATAGCCGCTCCTGGCATGGGTCTTGGCGTTAGTGCCCCCTGTTTTTGTATTTTCTTTTGGTTATCTAATCTATTTGCGGCTGGTTGAGGATGGGCGGGGGGATGGATGCCAACATAGTTGGGATGCACCTCCCGCTCATGACTGCAACTTTGCCCTCTAAAAAAAAACTACGCACTGTCATTTTCTGGCGGCAAGTATCTACTATTATAAAATAATTCTCCATGCTTTAGATTTTTGAATGATATAACCATGGTATTATTCGGTGCAAGTTTCAATTTTCTTTGATCATTAGATATGGCAAATAAAAGAAAATAGTGATTTCCTGATTTCTTCAACTGCATCATGAGTCATGACCACTCCATAATTGTTACATTGCATCAACAGAAAAGTGAAACACGAACCTTGTTTCTCACCTGTGGTGATTGAATGATTGAGGTGTTGTTTTGTTTATTATCTAGTAATTTGATCTGTTGATGCTCTGCAGGATAATGTACTTGATGAAGTTAGGTCTTTTAGAGAAAGACATTGCATATATTGTACGTACATTTTCTCCTCTCCTTGGGTACAGTATAAAGGGGGTTCTTAGACCAAAAATAGAATTCCTCGTGAACTCAATGGAGAGGCCAGTAAGAGATGTGGTGGGTTACCCTAGGTATTTTAGCTATTCACTAGAGAAGAAGATAAAGCCAAGATATTGGGTGTTGAAAGCAAGGGATATCAAATGTAGCTTAAAGGATATGCTGGGAAAAAACGATGAAGAATTTGCTGCTGAATTTATGGGTATCGGAAGGATGCTCGTCTGTCCTCCTATGTCTTCTAATGATAGCCAGTAAATATAATAGAAGTACTGTATTTTTCGGTGTCATCTCCCTTATAGAAATTCAGCTTATCATAGCGGATTCTTCCGTGTCCTTTGTAATCATTTTCAAAAAGATAGAACTTCTTTCAATTACAGTAAAAATCAAATGAGTTTTTTTTAGAACAAAAATGTGGGCAACAAATGAGATTAATATACTTAGTCGAAATGAGAAATTAATATATAATTAGTCAAAATGAGAAATTAATATATAATTAGTCGATGTACGTTTATATATTCGGTGCTCATTTTTACAACCTAACTCTATTCACTACTCTTTTAGTGTTTTGGTAGAGGATAAATTTTTTATTTCTTGAAATTTTTAGATTAGATTGAGAATCTTAATTTCTCATGTTTATATGATGATGTCTATTTTGTAAAAATTAAAGATTTCTGAAAAATAATGTTCTTTTGAGAATTTTTTAGTTAGGTTTTCCACAACTTTTCTCATGGGAGGAAGAATCTAACTTCCTTGACTTGGAGGAAAATTTTAATTATATGAAACTATTATATTATCCTTTTTTAAGCACAAAATATCCACACCTAGGTAAAGTTGTGAAAATTGCTTCGGTCATTGACCCGGTCGAAGTAATAGATCAGTAGGTCAGTGGTCCAATCGATGGATCAGTAATTGGACCGGTTTGACCCGATATATATTAAAAATTTAAAATTATATATGTATCTATTATATATAAGTATATATCTAATATTATTTGAGTAATAAAAGTTCATTCATACTCCAAAATTCAAATAACTATTGATAATAATCCAAAATTTTTAAAAAAATTCAAAAAAACACATTCCAAAAAAAAAAGAACCCGGATCGGTCCAATCGGTCGATTTTGACAGGGTCAACTACATGATTGGTTTAATAGTAGAACCGGATCAGTTATGCTATCAGTTCTTAGTCCAACCGATCAAACCAGTAGGTCCGATCCAATTTTCACAACTTTGCACCCAGGATTCATTGTTATCCAAAAACATATTTCTAATTTTGAACGTTGTATTTATCCACGTAATTTTGTGTTTTTTTTTAAATTTGTAAAATAATATTTCTTTATCTTTATCTTAAGAAAAAAAAATGTAGATCTCCAACTACTTTATTATAATTATGAATAATATTATAATTCAACATCTAATGTCTGATGGTAAACAATAATAATATTTCAACCAAGTCAAACATCATAATTAAATTACATAATATAAAAAATAATTTAAATTAAGTTTTGTTGTATTTTCTTTTGCAAATGCTTTTTTATAAATAAATTTATTTAAATATTTTAATTAAATTAGGTAAGTTTCTAATTTGTAATAAAATTTGGGTAAAAATATTTAATGAAGTTATTTTAATCAATGTATATTTGTAAGAAATTCTTTATATAACCAAGAAAGTGTAGCCAAACATGGAAAATTTTAATTCCCAAGAAATAAACTATGACTAATCAAATGTATTTCAACCATTTTTAAGAATTGATTTTTTCAGTAATCATAATTCTAGTATGGAAAAAAAATTCTTCTACCAAATGCCTCATTAAGATAATGTGACACATGATGAGTTTGAGTTCATGATGAACAATGTGATAAAATGTTCTATACGAGAATGTATAAAAAAATAATTCAAAATTCTACAATATTGTCATTCTTTGTAGTTGTTTTTGTTGATCACACCGAAAATAGTGATTAATTTTCATCGACGACCATGAGCGCACATAAGATAAGTATTTATCTTTCAACATCATTTATTTCATACTTAAGGATGAACAAGGATTTGAATCTTGGATCACTTGATTAGTGAACACATGGTGCTACTAGTTGCTCTAGTTGTTGGTAAATAATAAAAAATTGTTAATAACATTGTCTTTCTTTTTATGATAACTATTAAATACGTTTTGTATTTTCAAGATATCAAACACATTTTTTATTTAATAATTTATTTTAGAGAAAATATGACTATTTGTAGGAAGATTAATAGAAAATAAAGTATAAAAATATAACTTGCACGTGTATGTTTCAGTGATCAGTTAAAGTTGGACTAAAATATGTTTTTTGTCCGGTAAAATATTCAGTTGATTTTTTGTCTTTGCAAAACTTTTCGTATGCTTTTTTGTCTTCAGAAAATTAAAATGATTTTTTGGCTTGGAGAAAAATTTGGAACAATCAAAATCTATGTGACATTTTTAATTTAAATTTTAAAATGCAATTTATGGAAGCTAGAAACCGCCAGAAATTCCATATATTTTTTTTAAAAAGCAAGAATATAATTTGTAATTGAAGAAAAAATAAAATAAAATAAAACTACAAGAATCAGCCAGCACCACCGCAACTCGAACCACCATCACTGTCGCACCTCAAACCAAACAGCCACTACTTTCAACCCCCAAATAAAATATAAACACACATAAGCATAAAAAAAGATCAATTAGAATAATGTCATTGCTTGAGCATTGTCGCATCGCATCTACCACACGACCACCTCTCCCTTGTTCCTCGCCACCTCTATCTTTGCTGCATTTTGTTGCAACCGCAAATATCAATAAACACCTAGTCATTTGCAGTGCAGTACCATTTGTAGGGGTTGAAGCCGAGGCGAAGGAACGAGAGTGTGAGCTTCACGAACCTCTTGGTGCGTTTGGAGGCTGCGCTTGCAACTATCATGGTCAGGGAGGGATTTGTCATCACGTCCTAACCAACAAGGTGTGGTAGGGCAAAAGATCTGTCATCAACTCTTAACCAACTCTCTAACGACAGCATCGATGAAGGCATGGTTGGGAAGAGAAAGAACGAAGAGAGGCAAAGGGTGGTTGGGTCAAGAGGGAGGACACGGGTTGTTGGAGACTTGAGAAAGAGAAAGGGAAAAAATGGAGTTAGACATGTCTGATTTTTAGTGGAGAAGTATTAGACACGTAGTTTGTTACACAATCAAGCCTAGTTTCGAACAAAAAATCACATTTTAATTTTTCAATGATGAAAACATACAAAATATTTGCAGGGACGAAAAATGAACTTTGGATATTTTATAGGAATGAAAAACATATTTTTACTTTAATATTTTGATACAATATAAAAATAAAAGCATAGCTTTGTTAAGAAATGAGTTTCTGCCTGGAAAAGAAAACTTCAAGCCCTCTTCAAGTCGGTTAAAAGTGTCATATGAAGATAATGCCTTTTTTTTTTTTTCCGGTAGGAAAGATAAAAAAAGCAGACGAAATTTACAATCTATTAGAAGACACACTCAAGGCAGCCCCTAGCAAAAGAGATCCAAGTTGGAAAGAACATGTGTCCCAAGTAACCAAACTTGTAAACTAGGATATCAAAATCATAATTGTACAGTCATATAATTAAATATTTCAATATTTTATTTTTAAAAATTCTAAGAAAATCATATATATAAATTATTACACTTTCCTTTACCCCAAACTCCTCAATCAAGACATTCTAATGACATTAAATAAGATCAAGCATGTAATAGTCGTGTATTCAAGCTTTTATATGAACCAAAGTCCAATTTTCTCAGATAATGAAGAGAAGGGAGTGAGGAGTGTTGGTATCAAAAGTATGTAAACGTGCCCATTGCTTATCACAGAGCAACAATCACGGTAGTTTCGGATTGGGACTGGGATTGGTTTTAGCGAGGATATCAAATATAAGTAGAAAGTATCTGATGAACCAGCTTCAAAAATTCCTCAAATTGGTTACTTGGATTTGAGAAACTTGGCAAGTATTTAATTATAACTAATCCATCGGGAAAGGAGAATTGTATAATGCAGCCAGTTGTTCCTTTTTCACCCCCAAAAAAGAAAAACCATTATGAACAAAATTTCTTTCATTTACACAAATTTTCCGCTACATATGCAAATACTCATTGCATGAAATCACTTTAAAGTTTCAGAGGTCACCGCATCAAATGAAATTCCACTCACCATTATATCATCGATGGGTAATCATCAAATAAGAAGCAAAAAATCTTCATCCAAGGTAATCCACGATGGTGATCACATAAACCATGAAAAACTTCAGCCTTAGTCCTTGGAACAATATTGTTCTTTCCTTAATCCCATGCTCATTGATCTGGTCTTGCTGAAAAAGTGTTTCAAATTCAGGGGAAAATGCAACAAAAACAAATAGCTTTTATTCACAATCAAAAACATGGATTTTATAACAAAATATTAGATAACCAAAAATGTCAATTTTTTGCCAAAAAGAATTATGATTATTGACTCTAGGACACATACGTAGTTTCTACTACTTTGACTTATCTAATAACCGTCCTCAACTTTTTAAAAAAAAATATATAAATCTCATGCATGCTTCCCATTTGTGGTTAGACAAAGCACACCAAATACGTGTCATGTTATATATTCATAGGAAATAATAGTACATAGTAGATATAATTGAGTGAGGACGAGCCCTGACACAGCGGTAAAGTTGTGTCTTGGTGACTTGTTAGTCATGAGTTCGAATCCGGAAACAGCCTCTTTGCATATGCAAGGGTAAGACTACATATAATATCCTTTTCCCTTACCTGCACATAGCGTGAAACCTCCGGACAATGGGATACGGAGTTTTTTTTTTATTTTTTTAGTAGATACAATTGAGTCATTGTTGACTCGGTATAAGAGTTAGTTAGTTTATCTAACTGCTTCTGCAATTTGAATGCTCTATATTAACCATTGTGTAATTCTATTGTAACTAACTGATTCATTAATACAATGACAGATTTCATAACAGTTTTAGTTTTCTCTCATTCTGTCTCATCTACATGGTTTTCTACAAGGTATTCAGAGCTTCCTAAAGCCTTCAATCATTCGATCCTAATTTTTTCATTTCTGCAAGCACACTCTGATCGTGCATCTGGTTGTTTGTGTGATTCAAGCGAATCCGCAATTTGTTCCTTTACTTCGATTGTGGTTTATTTTCCGATCAGGAAGTTTGTGTTTCTCCGATCAGCATTTGGTTCGTGTTTGGATTCCGATTCGTTTCTGGTTGAGCTTTGTTTTGGACCGCGATTTGTTCTTTATCGCATGAGTTCTCTGTTTGATCTTCTCAGTTCGCTTCTCTGATCGCAATTTTTAGTTGCAACTTCTCTGTTCAGTCTTCTCTGATCACGGTTTCTCTAATCGTGATTTCTCTGATCGCGACCTCAGGATCAGTTTTTAAGCTTGTGTTTTCTTGTGATTGTTATGTCATCGTCACCAATTAATGCAGTTCTAGTGACTGGAGGTCCGGCAAACTCCTCCTCTGGTGCTGCAAACAATTTTGCATATCATGTTATGGCCAAACTTACAGATTATAATTTCCTTATTTGGAAGCAGCAAGTCGAGCCAATTCTAAAGGTCCATCGATTTCAGAGGTTTATTGTAAGTCCACAAGTACCTCCAAGGTATCTGACACAAGAAGATGCAGACATGGATAAGGAAAATCCAGCATACGCAGCATGGGAATATCAAGACCAATCACTGCTAGTTTGGCTTCAATCGTCCTTGTCCGAGGCGATTCTGTCGAAAGTCATTGGATGTGTTCACTCACATCAAGTTTGGGAGAAAATACATAATCATTTTCATGCTAAAACAAAAAGCAAAATCAAGATATCTTAGCACAGAGCTAAGGAATACAAGGAAAGGAGAACGATCCATAGGTGAATTTCTAACTCGGATCAAAACAATTGTTGATTCATTACTAGCCATTGGACAAACAGTTTCTGTCCAGGAACAGATAGATGTTATTCTGGAAGGTTTACCAAGTGATATGAGTCACTGGTTACTACAATCAGCAGTAAGATTGATCTGTTTGAATTTGAAGAAATACAATCTCTTCTTTTGGCTCAAGAACAGGGGCTGGAAAGTTAAGAGAAAGTGTTGTAGCTCCTGCACTGAATCTAGGTCGAGCTCAAACAGCAAAGGCAGAGGATACTGATTCAGAATCAGCACCTCAAGTCCAGCTTACTCAACATAATGATGGAGGCAGGTCTTCCAATTCCAGAGGAAGAGGTGGCAGATCAGGATATGGATATAGAGGAGGAAGAAATTATGGAAATAATGATAGGTATAAAGTGCAGTGTCAAGTCCGCTACAAATTTGGACATGGTGCAGCTGACTATTATCACAGATTCAATCTGAATTATATACCTCAGCAGTATAATCAGAATTATTATTGGAATCAGAACAGAAACTACTCCTATCAGAGGTCTAACTCTCAACCTCAGAATAATAATACTCAGCCACAGAATAGTGCACAAGGTGCTCCTCAAACCTACTTGGCTAATGTTAACCCTGCTCAGCAATCACAGAATTGGTACATTGATTCTGGAACAAATCATCACATCACTGCCTCTCCTTAGAACTTGGTTAATGAGGTTCCAACCTCGGGCAATGAGCGTGTTTTCCTTGGCAGTGGTCAAGGTTTGCCTATTATTTCCACTAGTTCAGCAGTTTTTCAGTCTCCTTTTGCCTCTAATGTTAAATTAACTCTAAACAATCTATTGCATGTTCCTCACATAACTAAGAACTAAGTGTGAGTCAGTTTGCCAAAGATAATAATGTCTTTTTTGAGTTTCACTTCTCTCATTGTGTTGTTAAATCTCAGGTTGATGGTTCCATAATCCTTAGAGGTACTCTTAGCCAAGATGGCCTCTATGTCGTCTCAAATCTTCTACATCCTTCATTCAAGTCCACTATTGGAGGTGTTGCTGCCTAAGTTCACATGTCTTTGTTTTCAGTCCTGTCTTCTAATTGTAATAAGATCAGCACTAGTGAAATCAATACTAGTAACTCTAGTTTAGTTTCCCTTAGGCATAACAGACTAGGTCATCGTCATCCTAGTTCTGTTGTTGTAACTCATGTTCTTAAGTATTGTAATATTCCTTGTCTCAGTAAAATGACAGAAGAATTGTGTACTGCCTGTTGTATTGGAAAATCCCACAGACTTCCCTCTCACCCCTCTGAATCTGTCTATTGTGCTCCTCTTGAGTTAATATTCCGTGATCTATGGGGTCCTGCACTTATGATTTCTTCTATGGGTTTCAATTACTATGTATCCTTTGTTGATGCTTACAGCCGTTACACTTGGATCTATTTTTTAAAACAGAAATCTAAAACCCTCTTTGTGTTTAAACAATTTTAAAGCCTTGCTGAATTACAGTTGAACTAGAAAATTAAAAGTATGCAAACTCATAGGGGGGGATGAGTTTAGGCCTTTTACTCAATATCTTAATCAATTAGGCATTCATCATAGGCTTATATGTCCTCATACTCACCATCAAAATGGTGTAGTAGAAAGGAAACATAGGCACATTGTTGAAATGGGTTTGACTATTTTGTTGAACGCTTCTATGCCTCTTTCTTACTGGGATCATGCTTTTCAGACAGCAGTTTACCTAATTAATAGACTTCCTTCTGCTTATCACAAAAATACCATTCCATATGAGATGATTTTCAACAAATATCCTGATTACTTTCTAAAGGTGATTGGGTGAATGTGTTTTCCTCATCTAAGGCCTTTTAACAAATATAAACTTGATTTCAGGTGAAGTCCATGTACTTTTTTGGGATATTCACCTCATCATAAAGGATATAAATGTCTTGATTCAAAGGGTAAAATTTTTCTGTCTAGAGATGTTATTTTTTATGAGTCCAGCTTTCCTTTTTCTGTTGCTAAGCCTCAAGTTACATTTCCTCCTTCTAGTGTTCCTTCTCAATTACTTCCCCTCGGTGTCCTTCCTATACCTACTGCTCATAATAACTCTCCTCATTCCATAGAGTCTAATTATCACAACCTGTTGAGTCGAATATTCCTCACTTTGTTCCCACTGAACAAACTGCATCTCCTGTTCCAGCCAATATTGAGTCCAGTCAGTCTAATACTCTCCACTCCACCTCCTTAACCTCAAAACACACATCCTATGCAAACTAGATCAAGTCAGGGATTTTACATCCTTGGTTACACCCTACTTTGCTTCTAACTACTACTGAACCTACCTCTGATAAACATGCTCTTTCTTCTCCTGAGTGGAAGGAAGCTATGCAGCAAGAGTACAATGCTCTTATGGCCAATAATATTTGGTCCTTGGTCCAGTTATCTTCAGGCAGAAAATCGATTGGCTGCAAGTGGGTTTTCAGGGTAAAACAGAATCCTGATGACTCTATCCTGAAGTATAAAGCCCGGTTAGTGGCCAAGGGATTTAATCAAATCCCTGGTCAGGATTATTCAGAAACTTTTTCACCTCTTGTGAAACCTGTCACAATCAGATTAATGCTGACTATTGCTCTCACTCATCACTGGTCTATTCAGCAAATTGATGTGAATAATGCTTTTCTTACTGGCTGTTTGGAAGAAGTCTACATGGTCCAGCCACCTGGATTTTCTGATTCTGATAAAAGTATGGTCTGCAAACTCAAGAAAGCTATCTATGGACTGAAACAGGCACCTAGGGTCTGGTATGAAAGGTTAACCAAAACTCTACTGACTTTTGGGTTCATTCAAAGCAAGTGTGATCCTTCTCTTTTAGTGTTCAAGACTGATTCTGCATGCCTTTATCTGTTGATATATGCTGATGATATTATTATCACAGGGTCATCTACAGTTCTGATTCAGAACTTAATTACCAAAATAAATGCTGTTTTTGCTCTAAAACAGCTAGGAAACTTAGACTATTTTCTGGGAGTTGAAGTAAAACACTTGAGTAAGGGTTCTCTATTGTTGTCTCAAGCTAAATACATTCGTGATCTACTTGAAAAGGCTAAGATGGTTGATGCTAAACCAATAACCATTCCTCTGCCCTCTGATCTTAAGTTGACCAAACATGGTACAACTAAGCTTGTTTCAGTACCTGTGGCTGATGCTACCCTCTATAGGTCGGTTGTTGGGCCACTGCAGTATATTACTGCAACTAGGCCAGAACTGAGCTACAGTGTAAACAAGGTCTGTCAGTTTATGTCAGAACCCATGGAGGAACATTGGAAGGCTGTCAAACGCATTTTAAGGTATGTAAAGGGTACTATAGACTATGGGTTGTCTCTAAAACCTGCTCCTCAGGGAGAACCCTACACACTAGAAGCTTTTTGTGATGCTGATTGGGGAATGGATATGGGTGACAGAAGATCAACTTCAGGGGGCTGTATTTTCTTTGGTCCTAAACCTGTTTCTTGGTGATCAAAGAAGCAATCTCTTGTTGCTCGGTCAACTACAGAAGCTGAATATAGAAGCCTGGCTGTTACTGCATCAGAACTTTTATGGATTCAATCCTTACTAAGAGAACTCAGAATTAAAATTACTACTCCAGTTATCTACTGTGATAATCTCAGTACTGTGGCTTTGAGTCATAATCCGGTTCTTCATTCAAGGACAAAACACATGGAGTTAGACATCTTTTTTGTGAGAGAGAAAGTATTGGATAAGTAGTATATAGTAGATATATAGTAGATACAGAGCAGTCTGCATTTGAGGGGGGAATAGTAGTATATAGTAGATACAGCTGAGTCATTGCTGACTCAGCATAAGAGTTGGTTTATATAACTGCTTCTGCAGTTAGAATGCTCTATATAAACCATTGTGTAATTCTGTTGTACTACTGATTCATTAATACAATAACATATTTCATAACAGTTTTAGTTTTCTCTCATTCTCTCTCATCTACATGGTTTTCTACAGGAAATAGAATCGAAAGGCTAACATCTGAGACAGAATACAAGTAGGCATTAGCATCTTCCGTTCCCTTGTATCATCTTTAAAGTAACATGATGTAAAGCAAAGCACCTTCAAATATATGCAAGTACAGGTGAAAAAAGAATGCAAAAGATACTTTAACCAAATTATTTGTCAATAGCACTTTTAGATGAAATCTGATAATCATCTAATTAAACAATCACAAATATTGACCTAACAACGGAATTCTTACAATTTGGATTTGGAACTAACTCAACCCTAAAATATAGCTCATATAGTGAGTGGTGCCCTCCATAATTATATACATTATCCAGACACTATCTCTACTTAATGTGGGAGTTGAGTTTTTCTCAATAGGAATATCTTAGAATTTGGGTTTGACCCTAACTCAACCTCACAAAACCAGCTAGTAGAGGACTGCCCAAGTTTTATAAGCTCTATTGAAGTCATATCTCTAGTTGACGTGAAACTAAACCACCACCCTTGAGGCTGGCAATTAAGGAAGCCCCCAAAGAGTCCGCAACTAAGGCAGGTTAGAGGTAATTGCAATTAAGGCAGCTTTCCAACACTCACCCTCACATCCAGGGCTACTAGCCTTGAGTGTGGCAAATGCAAGTAGCCCAAATATGAATCTAGGGTAAGCTCTAACACAATCTTAGAATTTGAGTTTGAACTTAACTCAGACTCACAAAATTAACTTGTAAGGTGAAGATTACCCAAGTTTTATAAGCTCTATTGAAGCTATATCTTTTGTCAATGTGGGACTAAACCACCACCGTTGAGGCTTCAACTAAGGTAGCTTTCCAACAGAATATCATCTGTTTTTTTTTAGTAAAAAGTGTGAGAGTTGAGTAAAGCTAGAAAAGAAAACCTAGAAGAAGTAAGCATAGTAGAAGTTTACCACTTTTTGTCTTGGGCGGCTTGGTACTCCCACTAGCAACAAATGAGGAAAAGGGCCTTTTAGCAGAAACTTTGGGTAATGTCTCATCCTTCTTTGCAGATATCAAAGATGAGTAAAGAATAGCATCAACAGCTTCACGCTGCTGTTTCCGTTTTGAAATTTCATCAACTTTACTTCGATTAGGAGCAGTACCTTGATCAACAACATCTCTCTCTTTGTGACAATCTTTCATTGAGGAAGCAGAAATTTCTGTATAATTGCTACTATTCCCTCTAGAATGCATAGTCTGTCTTTTTGACACTGAAAGTTTTGATGCCTTATGCCTACCACCTGTCTCTTCCACTGAATATTCTAAACTATTCCTTGAATGTTGGAATTTTAGTTGTCTTTTACCCAATGCCGTCTTTCCCATGCTAATCTTCAACTTATCCTTGCCTTCTCTTCCCCCATTACAAACCTGTTGACCTGACTTTGTAAACATGTCACCACAGGAGCTTCTGCTTTCATATTTTTCAACTTCATATCCCATATCCTTCGTAATGGAAATATGCTCATCTTCAGATTTCCTTTCTTTACATGGAGCATATTTTGCCAAGGCTGAAGTATTCTCATCCACATTACCCTTCCTGTCCCTAACTTCAGAGGCAACACATTTTGTTTTCCTCTCAACAGTATCCTTGCCATGAACCAAATTTTTTGTAACACTCTGACCACTATCCTTAACCTTCTTCTTGTGCTTCAATGGTCTTGCATGATTATCAGGATTTTCAACGTAAGACTTATTTTTATCTGTTTTATACATGGAATGGTATGGCATCTTAGCCGTCATGATCAAGTTTCTTTGTTTAGCATCCTTCACAAGAGCAGCCCAGTTCTGGTTAGTCTGTAAAGTTCTAGCATTACCCAAAATCCAAAGTGATAACCTGGCCCTTGTCAAGGCAACATTCATCCTTCTTACATCAGCAACAAATCCAATAGAGTTTGAGTTTATTTCAGAATCAGTAATGCCTGAATGAGCTGCTCTTACAGTAGAAAGTAACAATATATCCACCTCTCTACCTTGAAAACCATCCACAGTGTTAAATTCAATGTCAGCTACGCTCGACGGTCCAAATGCATTAAGAAAACGAGAACGCAGGAGAGAGAGTTGACGCTTGTATGGAGTAATAACACCAATTCTTCCACCAATAAATTCAGCTGGGTACCTTAGGAGACATTCACAGTTTTGTAAGCAAGCATCATAACAGAAAGGTAAGAGAAACAGACAGTAAATTTGAACCTTTTCTTGAAAAACTTTAGTACTTCAACTGCAGCATCTGCTTCCTGTTCATTACAAAGCGACATTACACCAGAGTTTTTTCCTCGAATCTCCTGGCCATCAATGATATCATAGAATACATATGGCCCAAGACCCTTGGTTTGATGAAATGGTGCTGATTTGTTAGACATTTGGTTGCCATTCAGTAATTTGTTGTCATAGAAATGCAATGAAGGGAACTTGCAAATCTCTGGATGCATTCTATACTGCCATTATGAGAAAAACCATGGAGGGATTCAGCTTTAAATCATAAAACAGGACAATGTAAACATAGAGCATTCCAAGCCTACCAAAACACATGTTTATATATCTTAAGAATATTATAGAGTATGTTAGAAATCATCTCTTGGGATCGGTTTCCCTATTTTCTTAATTTACTTGTTTTCTAATATTTTATGATTTGTGTTAGAACTGAGAACAGAGAAACAAATATATTCTGAATTTGCTTGACTGTACCAATGCCAAAACAATTTAGAAGCAAACAATAAAGATACCACTACTTCCTTAGATTCATTGAACCTAACTATACCAAGTATGTAGGCTACTTGGAAAAATAAACATTAAAGAAACTCATCTCCTAAAATATTCCTCAACATCAACAGCACCTTTAACCCAAGTTAATTGGGGTCGGTGGTAGATGAACTCAATGATAGATCGAAAAAAAGAAGAAAGAGAAAGGGAGAGGGGAAGAAAAAAGTGGAAATAAGACAAAATAGAGGAATAATAAGCTAAAATAAAAAAGGGGTGAAAGGAAGAGAGGGAAAATAAAGAGGAAAAGAACTAAAACAAGGGAAACAACTGGAACATAGAACTACTAATGGGTTTAACTCTCCACCAAACTTATAACTTTTTTCCACTCCGTCCTAAAATATTCCTATTTCCAACAATTTATTTCCTTATTTAGTTAGGATTATTAGCATAAATATGAGTGAGTACATTAGGTTTTAACATCACATTACATCTTATTGTAATATTATTTCTAAGTTTCTTTTTACTCTTTTCTCTCCCTTTATACCCCAAACCCCATCATTCCCACAATAATTATTATTACTTTATTATAAAGGAAAAAATACTAACAGAAGAGGAAAAAATATCCTCTCCACCCCACCTAAAAGCATGCATAATACTACCTCTGGTCCTATATATATATGAAACAAAAGGCAACATTTTCTTGGTCCTAATTATAAGAAGCATAGGATTATTGTATTGCTAAATTTCCTTTTAACCCGTAATTAATTGAGGTTATTAATGAATAATGATATACACTCATTTTCACATGAAAGTGGATGCATTTATTGAGCTATCAACAAAACAAGGTATACTCATTGGTTGAAAAATTATCTTTTAAAAAATAACTATATCTTAAATCATTTAATGTCATGGGTAGTCTTGAAATATAATTAAAATTTATGACAGACAAATTAAACAATCTAACCACTTTTGTTGGTTTTGCTGAATTAGATAATTTTTTCTTATATATAGGAATGGAGGTAGTAACATACAACCACCATAAACTCCTTATTTTAGTTGAATGTTCTGAAACTAATAAAAAGAAACATCTCCCAAACTCAAATTCAATACACTACAAAAGTTTCGCCAAACACATGAAAATGCATATTCCATATGGAAATGACTACCAAGCAGTGCAAAAATAAATGAGCATTTGCTACAAATGCATATGCATTACTTAAACCTATCCCAATATAAGATTTTTTATATCTTCTGTGTATGCTTTGCAATGTTGTTAAATAACCGCTATGGTGCCACCAAAACACTATAACATGGCATTTTGGACCACACCTTCATTCACCATCCATTGTTTTATGGTCCTGTCCACCATGACCATGGCGCCATTGTGGTTTGCAGCATCCATGGCAGAACTCCCCCCCTTTTCTTTTTCTTTTTATTGTTTTTGAAAAAACCCTTTTAAGGGCTACTTCAGACTTAAAACATATTTGGGTCAGCTACATAGATCAAACAACACCAATGAATTCTGCCAAAAACCAAACTATGATGATTGCTCTCAGATCCACCTAAATGTATGGAATGCAATGAAGCTTCAAACTAATAGTTTCCAACTCATCTAGCATCAAATTATGTACCTGTTCAGTAAGCATAATAACAGGATGCCCAGCCTTCTGTAAACGTTCAAACATGCTACACTCATAACGAAATTTGCTTGCAACATTAGAGAGGACAGTTGCAGGAAGCTGCTTTGGGTCACCAACCTTGAATAAATCACAAAGGTCAGTTTAACTATTTACCCTATATCATAATTTTAAAAGTTTTTGGTTACTACTCTTACCATAATGCATTTGGTTCCACTTGACTTTAAAAGCTGAAGAGGAATCAGAGTAGCTGGCTCAAGAGCCTGTAGCAATGAAAATAGGTCAGGTAAAAAAAAAAGAAGGAAACTAGAGGATTGCAGATAAATTATTTATAGCAGAACAAAGATATATATATATATATATATATACTTGGGCAGCTTCATCAATTACTACAGCATCGAAGAGGGTATGTTCAGATGGACCCCCATACTTGGAGTTTAACATTCTCTCAGAGCATACCCCATAAAGATCCCCACCACAGCCACTTAATGTAGTTACCACTATTTCAGCTTCCTTTAGTATAGCCTTCCGCAGCTTATTCCTAAGAGACTTGGTTTCTTCACTGGCTTTTTTCTCCTGAGCCTGAACATTACAAAGATCTTTATATATTTGTCTTTTTTGTTCATATAGTTTTCGTAGCTGCAATTCAATTTCCATCTCAGACATTTCCTTCTCATTTCCCACATGAGACCCATTAAGCAGAGAACTTTTAACATTAGAATTCACATCCCTTGAGTTAGCACGCTTGGCTTCAAAAAAACTAATAGAATCAACTAGTTTCTCTAATTTAGACCGCAACATGGCTGATGAATCTACCCCTGAATCACTCCTCCCATCATTTGAATGCATCCTCTCTTCTGCTACACGTTGATCAACTAGTGTATCAATAAAGAATGGCAGTGAATTTGAATGAACTGTTTTTGCATTTCCAACCCTCACAAGATAAGGCTTGTACATTTTTCCATTACTGCCATAAAGACCACCACTAGAAATTCTTGCCACCAACTCATCCACTGCAGCATTAGATTGAGCACAGATAAGCACTCTTTGTCTTGCATAATTTCCAAAAGATTTTGATGAATTTTGCATATCGTCTCCCATCTGTCTAGCCAGGGCTGCATCCTGCCATGCCCTTGCAATTGCAGTACTCTGGCTAATCTTTGGTCTTGAATAGTTAGAAGATTTTTGGTAAATGTTTTCATCAAAAGAACTTCTTAGAGAAGTCATCTTCTGTTGAGAAGCTAGAAGGGCACTGACAATGGCAACAATAGTTCGAGTCTTCCCAGTTCCTATATTTACATAAGCATACATGCAAATAAACAAATTAAAAATCATAAGTAGAAAAATGACAAGATCTTCCTGGTTAAGAGATAGCTCGGATGGATCAACTACCTGGAGGACCCTGAATAAGACATAATTCAACAGTTTTTTTTGCTTTGGCTCTTCCGATAGAAACACTTATTGCTTGAAGTTGAATGACATTAAATGATGACCTCAGAGTTTGCTGCAATGACTGGCACAAATTATTGAGATCTACATCTTTACATTCATTCAGACAAAAGGAATTGTGGACAGGATTCAAAATGAGAGGAAGTAAGGGAATGTCTTTTATAGAAGACAATGCATGAAATTCTCGAATTTGTGGGGTAATGCTCATTAAACGGCATCCATGCCATTTACTTCGTTCAGTGAGATTCCTTCTAGCTTGATTTAACCGTGAAGAACCATTTTGAAAATAGAACCTGATGAGAATAATACTTGAACCTCTTTTATTGTCTTTTTCACGCCTTTCAACCTGCAAAAACTTATCGAGTTATTTACTGCTTTAATATGACTAAGATTTGTTTTATTTTCCTTTTTTAGGTAGCATTGAGGTGCCAAAGTGGCTTGAGGTTAGCTTTTGCCACATTGGAGAGCCGGCACAACTTTTTGTTTAATAAAAAGGTAACCCAATGCACATCGAGTTATACAATTGGCAGTCAGCCAGAATCAACTTTACAATTGAGGAATTCTATTTACCACCAAAACAAGATCATAAAAGATTGAAAAGAAGTAAATTATGATATTAAGAAATTAGCAGGAGAATTCAAAGTTAAACCAACGTGTATCTATTAAAGAATTTGCAATCAATTATCAGTGAAATGAACATAGCTTACCGATCAAGACTTTAGAATTCTTCATATAAGTTCTAAACAAAATATGATATGCCATTAGAGTGGATCCATACGCTAATGATATTATCAAAGACTTTGTAGAGAACACTTGGAATATTGTTTGAGTGGGTTGAAAATAAGGAGGGGAGACAAAATTGATAGAGATTGAAAAGTTTTAACTTCTTCACTTCCAACTCAAATAGGAGTCGCAAAATTATGTGAGGTGGACTACAAAAGTGTTGAGTTATACTTTCAAGTTTATTGCATTTTTATTCTATCATGAAAGTATTAAGTTATTTTCCTTCATTTTCAACCTTCACATTTTCCACCCACTCAAACATGACTAAAACAATGAAATGTAGGACATTATAGGCCCTGGAGGAAAATATTTAAATGATACCAATCACACATAGATGACCATATACCTTTCCAACCATATGAACGTCATGAGAAGATTTTTGTGGAGGATCTTTTGTTAGCAAAAGAAAGTCATTTTCTGAAAAGCTCCTACATTTTGCAGAATCACCATCATCGTGAACAAAGCGTACAAGATGGAAATCGTCGATTCTCTCAACTGACATCACAGAAAGGATTCCATAAAACATTTCCTCCAATGAAGACATTTCAATAAAAGAATTCTGTAGCTGCGCTTTAAACTCCTCCAAAACTAATGGCTGAAATATCTCCACGTACTGTTCAGGAGATTGAAAATATACAGGAACTTCCTTTAATTTGTTAACAATTTGGTTTTCATCTTTTCTTGTGGATGACAATCCGACTGTTGCAAAAAAATTTATCTCCAGAATAGCTTTAAACCAATCATCCAACCTTGGTTGCCTGAATCTTTTCATTGGGTCCTCCAATTTACGGAGATAGCCATATTTGTTTTCAAGAGGTGTTTTGAGTTGAATAACTTGTCTTCTCATTACTGTAGGCTTTGGAACATGCAACTGGACACGTCCCACAGACTTCAATGCAGTCTCCAGTGGATCATCTTTGGCATCCTGAATATCACATAACGTTTTATTACAAGTACTTGATGAAGTGCCACCAGTTTTGGAAGCCATGCTGCTGCAAGCTTTATTCGAACTTCTCGCATTGACAGCTTCATTAGAAAATTTTGTCAAATTGACCATATCCTTGGATTTTGAGCTTACTCCTGTCCTATAACTGCTTGAGCCTTTTGAATCAATAAACGAAGTCACCACAGGCTTATCATGTAAATTCCCAGAACTGGCCTTTTTCTGGAAGGTCTTCTCCATTTTCTTGGAAGTATTCATAAAAGGAACATTCAGGTTTACAAGGTCGCCAGCTGGTAAACTATTAGCAGCATCATGGGGCATATTATTGCCATCAGATATGTGGTGACCAGCCTCACTAACTGATAAAATGACTTTCTTGGAAGAAACTTTTGGTTCCACTTCATCATCTGAAACAACAATTATGCTGTCACTGCTCATTATTTTAGAATCCACATTCCGTATGTCTGTATCGTCCATGGGTGAAGAATGAATATCTGAAGTAAAACAACCCTTCTCAAAAGGCAATCTTTCAGATACCAGTGATTTGGACTTCATATTTGCCTCCAGAAAATTATAAGATCCTTCCCTAGATAAAGAAACGGATAGGCCTGACACTTGTGCTGTCAATTCTTCCAAAGTATAACCATCTAAATTGACAGTGCAAAACATAGATAAAATATATTAATGAACTCATAGAATCATGTGTGGGGGTGGGGGTGGGGGGATTGAGTACATAAACAAAACTCACCATTCAAAATAAGATTTTCTAAGGTCATGATAGTTGACAGAGAACTTTTATCACAAGAAGCTTTGAACTGATTCAATATATAAGTAACTGCTCGCTTCCAATAAACAATTACAACTTTAAGTGATGACTTTCCCCATTGCATAAGATCATGAAGCCATTGGAAATTCAATTTAGTTTTTACTAGTACCGTGAAATTCCCAATCTCTTTATCACTAGATAGATGGAGTTTATCGACAAGAACAGGGAGAATCTCAAGTAACCGAACGCAAGTCATCTGAAAAACAAGGAACTATATAGTGAAGGATTTTCTGCTTCTAAAACCAAGATGGTGTAAATTTTGTTGACAATAATGATAACTAATGCACTTAATAAATATTATGTTCATGTATCATCATGGTAAAATGCATTTAGTGTTCATGATTTAACTCATTAGTTGACAAACCAAATTTAAGAAAATAAAAAATGTAAAAAATAAAAGAGAAATATAAAAAAATAGAAAAATATAAATACAAACAGTCTAATAATACACTAATTCATAATAGAAAACCCAAAGAGTAAACAAAAAATAAAATAATCTCAAGGATTCATAATTAAAAAAAGGTTGGCCAGGCTTAGGTGGACTCACCTCAACTCACAAGTTGAGTGAGCCAGGTTAGGACAACTCACAAAAAAGTAAGCCACCATTTTTATAACCCACTAAACCTGTGAACCAGGTTGACTCAAACCCATTTTGACACCTCCACAAATCAGGCTTTGGTACCAAGTTGTGTTTTAAAGGGAAGACTGATTTATATATAGAAGAAGAAATTATAGAGATGAAAAGAAAGAATTTCAAAGATTAACGTGAGGAAGATAAGGAAAAGCTAAATTCAACCCAAATGTGATTTTAACCTCAATTCTGAAATCTGCAGCAAAAATTAAAGTATCAAATAATTAACAAACAATCAATGTTCATTAACAAATTTTGTAGTAGTAGAAATAGTGTTCAATACAAGCTGTTTTAAGCATAAGTTTGATAACATAGAAACAGAAATTTCATAACTGCATGCCGCTAAATGACAGAAGAACTACAAAAGCACTATGCTACATGCCATTTAAAATAACCAAGTATTTAAAAAAAAAAAAAAAAAAAAAACTGAACAGAGCAAATAACTAGCAGAAACAAAGATAAGATAATACCTGGCAAAGATTGTAATCAATGAAATTTTTGCCATTTACCAGGCACCTGCAGAAAATTGGCCATGCTATTTCACATAGTAAGCAACCAATTTTTTCCTTTATTCTTTGTTCAACATTGACAGCATGTTTAACAACATCCCCAGGCAAAGAATTGAAAGCTGGCTGCTTTAAAAACCCGCCTTGTGAACACAATTTTGGCATTCTAAGGTCACTGGGTGTATTTTCAGGCAACTCTGGAGCAAGTAGACCCTCATCTTTGAGTAATTTCCATAAAAGAAACCAAAAATGATGTAGAGTATGAAACTTCAACAGAACAGAATCCACTTGCACCTAACAATGATAAACAATGGTATTAGTTAAAAATGGAAAAATAAAGGGAATCAATCAAATGAAATGACCACTAGAGAAAATTAATTTTATACCAATTCAATATTTCACAGGCATGAAGAAGCATGACCAGAATTTGAACACCAAATTCAACCAATCAAATTGGACAAAGAACGAACTTGTAGTTTAAATGTAACGGGGTTCTGGGAAAGACCAGAATTCTGATGCAAATAAGTTAACTTTTTCAGTTCTCTAGTGCATTTGATTAAAGGATATTCTATGAAGCACTAATCCAAAAACGCATTTCCAACACAAATATGACACTCTTTAAATGCTTCCCACAATCTCACTACATGAACTTGAATACTTAAGCCAACACCTTTATATTTTTTTATCAGCAAAAACATATTATATATACGAGTTAAATAGAGTACAAGTAGTACTGATTTATATACAACCTAGCGACTAAAGTTGCAAAACTATGGCAACCTAATACATACATGAATTAGGACACCAAAAATCTGGCTGAAGTCTAGGCTCACACTCATATCAAAAAGGAAAAAACTATATGCTAATCCCTCCCCTAACTACAAAAGCTTTCCCTAATATTACTAGACCAATAGTGAAAAGGAATGCCAAATCCTTCAAATTTTTTAGCCAAGTCCAGCAAAAGAATAGCACATCCTCCATTAATTTTTGACCATTGAAACTCTCTTTGTGGAAGACAATCCTATTTCTATGATGCCAAATACACTAGATCATAGCTATCCACTAAGTCTGTCATCTCTAAATTCTGAGTCCATTAATACAGCAGTAGGAATGTTGACGGAAATGTTCTTTCGGAGTTATCGAAGATACCCCCACTATGTTTATCCACGACGTTGATTCCCACCACAATGGCAGAATTCTAGCACAGCTGAAGAATAAATGAGACGCGATCTCATCATGATTCCTACAAAATGGGCAGCTGACATCATTGAGTTCCATATTCCTTCTTCTTAAGTTCTTCTTTAGTAGGCAATCGATCCTTAATCAATCTCCAAGCAAAGCATGAGGCTTTACTAGGGATTTTTAGTTTCCATAAAGCCTTGAACACATCATCCTGATTCTGGATTGTCAAATCCATGTTAAGTAACCTGTAAGCACTCCCCGCTGTATATTTCCCACTCAAATCACCCTCCCACCTCCAAGTTTCCTGATGCTGTACTTGTAGTGACAGACCCTGTATATCTTCTAAAAACTTTATAGCAGATTCTACTTTTTTTTTTTTTGCTCAGCAAAGATATTATATTATATAAATATGTGGAAAATACAAGTATAACATATAAAACTATACAACCTATCAAACAAAACAGACCAGAACTGTGGCTATCTAATACATACAGATAATGTATTAGATAGCCAAAGAACTTGCTGAAGATAGGCTCACACCCCACCAAAATAACATTTCTGTTATACCCTCCCTAGAGTACAAAAACCATCTTTAATATTGCTAGACCAAAAGTGGAAAGGAATACAGAATCCTTTCTCAAGGGTAGATAGCCAAGACCAGCAGAAAAAATAATGCGTCCTCCATCAGCTTTTGTCCATTGAAATTGGCATCATGAAACACAATCTGATTCCTATGATGCCATATACACCATGACAAAGCTATCCACCAAATCTGCCATCTCTTACTCATAAGACCATTGATATCATAATATGAGTGCTGAAGGAAATGTGCTTTTGGTTTTATCGGAAGCACCCCTTGAATATTTATCCAGTTCATCGACTCCCACCACAACGGCATAATCTTAGAGCAGCTAAAAAAGACATGTGACGCATCCTCTTCAGCATCCATACAAAAAGGGCATCTATTTTCAGGTAATGGTATATTCCTTCTACTTAGATTCTTTTTGGTAGGTAACCGATCCCTTAGCAGTCTCCAGGCAAAGCATGAAGCTTTACTAGGAATTTTTAGCTGCCACATATCCTTGAACACCGCCTCCTGATCCTGAAAGCTTGTCTCCTTATTCAGCAATCTATATGCACTTCCCACCGTGTATTTCCCGCTCGGATCACCCTCCCAACACCAAGAATCCTGCAACTGATCATGTATCTGCAGATCTTGTATCTCTTCGATGAATTCTATGGCTGCTGCTACCTCACCCTCCATGAAGCACCTTCTCCACCTGAACTTCCATTCCCATCCAACATTGGATAAATTCCCCATCTGTTGAATACTATTCTGCTGTTGTTGGGAGATAAGGAATATTCTAGGATACTTCATCTTCAATGTGACCCCAGCCTCCCTCCAATCATCCTCCCAAAACAGCACCCTAGCACCACACCCTAACCTCCATCTAACATGGTTTCTAAACCACCCCTCCTCTGCACTTGAATTACAAATGCTACTCAAGTCCCTCCACCAAATTGACTCACAAACAGATCTTCTTGATTCATCCAGCTTCCTCCAACCTCCGTACTTTGATTGCAATACTTGTGCCCACAATTCTCCATGGTTATGGAAAAGGTTCCATCTCCACTTTCCGAGCAAAGCAAGATTGAACTTCACAAGGTCCCGGATGCCCAAGCCTCCTTTCTCCTTTGGTTGACAAACTTCGGACCAGCTCACCCAAGCAATCTTCTCCTTATCCTCACCTCCACCCCATAAAAATCTTCTCTGCAGCCTCACCAACTTGTCCACCACCTTCTTAGGGATCCTGAAAAACGAAAAAAGAAATATAGGGATCGAATTGAGGACAGACTTTATGAGGGTCACTCTACCCCCGAAGGACAGATATTTTTGCTTCCACTTAGCTAATTTTTTCTCACATTTCTTGACTAGCGAAACCCATGTCTCACCCCGTCGTGGATTAGCACCAATAGGGACCCCCAAGTAAGAGAAAGGTACAGATAACACCCTGCAATTCAGATACATAGCAGCATTACTTATCCACTGAGAATTCACTCCAAACGCCCCAAAACTGCTCTTGGCAAAATTAATTTTCAATCCCGACACCAGTTCAAAGCTTCTTAATAGAACTTTGATAGTTTGCACATTGGCCACCGTTGCAGCCCCAAAGAAAATGGTATCATCTGCGTACTGTAAGAGGCTTATATCCACATTTTCTTTTCCAACCTTATAACCAGCAAAGCTGTTCTTGTCCTGTGCTTCCCTCATAAGGCCAGAGAGACCCTCTGCTACTATGTTAAATAAAAAAAGGAGCAAGTGGATCACCTTGTCTAAGTCCTCTTTGTGGTATGAATTGTGCTGTTGGGCTCCCATTGACCAATATGGAAATTGAAGCTGATTTCAAACATCCCGACATCCATTTAATCCACTTAGAACAGAAACCCATCCTTCTCATCATGTATATAAGAAAATCCCAGCTAACTGAATCATAAGCCTTCTCATAATCAACTTTAAAAACAAGACAGCTCCTATCTCTCCTTTTAGCCTCATCAATCACTTCATTAGCAATAATGACACTTTGCAACAAATGTCGCCCTTCTATGAATGCGGATTGTCGAGCATCAATAATGGCTGGCAGCACCTTCTTCAATCTTGAGGATAAAATCTTAGCAACAATTTTATACATACACCCAATTAGAGAAATAGGTCTATATCCGTCTAAACATACTGGGTCAAGAACTTTAGGGATCAAAGCTAAAAAGGAGGCATTACCACCCTTTGGAAAAGTTCCATTCACAAAAAATTCGTCCAGGAAACGAAAGAAATCAGGTTTAAGAACTTCCCAAAATTCTTTAATGAACTTAAAGTTCAAACCATCAGGTCCAGGACTCTTGTCGCTCCCACATTCCCAAACTGCATCCCTAACTTCATTCACATTAAACCTTGCCACCAGCATGTTATTCTGTTGTTGATCAATAGTCTTGAATTTAACCCCATCCAATGTAGGTCTGTTCCGCATCGGTTCTTCAAACCTCTTCTTGAAGGCTAATCTGATTTCTTCTTTGACCCTACCAGGTTCCTCCACCCAACAGCCATCTACAGAGATACCTTTGATGAGATTACGTCTGCGTTTCCAGTTCACTGTCAAATGGAAAAATCTAGAGTTGCAGTCCCCTTCCTTGATCCATCTTGTCCTAGCCTTCTGTCTAAGAGTTGAGGCCTGTGACTGTGCTGCCTCCCATACTTCTTCCTGCAGGTGTTTTCTCCTCTTTAGTTCTTCCCCATCAAGCTGTCTTGTGTCACCTTCCACTTCTAACTTGTTGAGCTCCAATTCTGCATTTGCTAGTCTCTTCTGGGAATCATCAAAATGCTGCTTATTCCATTGTTTAAGAGTCTGTTTCAATCTCTTGATTTTTTCTTTTAGCACATACCCTCCCCATCCAGAAATCGTGCTTGAATTCCAACCTTCTGTTACCACCTTTCTAAATGATTTATCACGAGACCAGCAATCCAACACCCTAAAAGGTTTCGGGCCCCAATCAGCGAACGCCGCTCTCAGCAAAATTGGACAGTGATCAGAGAAATTGCGATCTAAAGTATGCTGGGTTGTGCCTTGCCACTTAGCCATCCAATCATCAGACACTAAAGCTCTGTCCAGCCTACTTTTTGCGGTCCCATTAGGTCTGTACCAGGTGAATTTTCTCCCTACACTCGGCACTTCTTCAACCTCTAATTCTGCAATCCATTCGTTGAACTCTCTTATCAATCCAGCATCCGAATTTCTGCAGCAAATACCCATTCTTTCCGATTGTCTTCTGATGTTATTGAAGTCTCCTATAACACACCATAAGCCCTTTGTATTTCCACGTCGCAACTGACTGATCTCCTCCCAAAAAAGTCTTTTCGCAGCTGTCTCACATGGAGAGTAAACGTTCACAATAGAAAGTCTGACATCACTTGCAACCCATATCCCTTCCAGGTATATGAACCCCTTTCCTACTACTTTCTTCTCTATTTTGAAATCAGCCACACTCCATACACACAAGAGTCCTCCAGCACTATTATCAGCTGGTTGAAATTCCCAACTAACATCATCATCACCCCAAATTGCTTGGCAGACCATCCTATCTATAGTTTCTTTTTTAGTTTCTTGTAAACACAACATATCCACCTTCTCTTTATGGACCATTTTCCTGATGGATGTCCACTTTATTCCCCTCCCTAGACCCCTTACATTATATGATAGGATCTTCATCACAAACATCGCTAATTCCCTTCATAAGGACCTCATTTCTGTCTCTATCTTCCATATCGGCCATCATTTTAATCATATCGTCCTGGTTGCTGCATCTTATACCCAGCATAGTTGCCAATGCCCAGTCCCTAGCAGGTTGTTTGTCCCATTCAGCATTCGTAGGGCTACTCACTTCCTTGCCTTCAGAGCAGATATTAATTGGCCTTCCTCCCCCATCCACTAAATCCTTCGTTCCACTGCTGCCCATCATTGCAGGGGATGTTTCATAATCCAAAGTAACATTCTGGATCTCCTTGTCTCTAGAGTGTTGCGGGCTAAGCCCAAAGTTTTGCAAAGCAGTGTTTTTAGTTGCTGACTCCTTTTTACACCATTTGTTTCTACAGTATACCTTCAAAGTTGGTTCTGGCCCAATATGTTTAAGGCCCAACAACCCAGAATTATCTCCTGACCCTTCCCCACAATTTATGGGTCCTGGAGATGCCCAACCCTTGTCGTGACCCACAGACCCATCCTTTACCACCAACTCCTCAGAAAATGTTGACTCAAGTGGGTCCCTTCCTTTTCCACAAACTTTACTTTTATTACAACCCCCCTTCACCTCACGTACAGCTTGTACAGAGTTTTCCCCTTTCTCCCATATAGATTGGCCAAAATACTCTTTTCCCGCTGCCGCACCTGGCTCCTGTACCACCATGTCAGCAACCCTACGATCAAGGTCCTGCCATAGCCGGTCCACTGTCAGATTTCCATCACACGTTACTGGTGTCACGGGCTTCTGCGCACCACTATTACCCAGCGGTTCAAGCACAGGGCAAAGACCGCTGGTCTCTCGATTGTCTTCCGCCTCCTCGTGACGTTCTTCTCGCTTCTCGGCTGCCGCCGAGGCTGTCAGAGGGGTTTCCGCCACCATCGTTATCTCCTCTGAAGAGTCGCTAATATCAGTGCGACTATCGCCAGATGATATCACATCTGAGGAAGACCCGTCGAACCTATATAGGCATCTACAGTTGTGGTAGCCAGTCTCCTCCGCAATACAGATGCTATATTCGACTCCATTGATGTTTGCCGTCACCTTATGGTTGATCAAAGGAGGCCGTGGTGTTTTAATGAGAACCCGTGCTCTATCCAGGCGGTGGAGGTCAGCTGTGTTGTCGTCCATATCCACCACTTCACCTACTGCTGCCGCAAATTTGCTGATGTTCTCCATGTCCCAAGCGTGGAGAGGAATGCCCCAGCATTGGACCCACACCAACCTATACCCCAACCTCAGCGATGGGCTCCATTTTTCCAAAGAGTGGAACATAGATAAGTCGCCTTCAGATGTTCCCCTGCACAGCTCCTCTGCTTTTGCGTCGCTTAGCCCCGGAAGGATGACTATGTCGTCACCCAAGTATTTGGGTTTGATGTCTTCTCCCCCATCCCAAAGAAACTCTTCCTCTAGTCTGTCAAACGCCGTCAAGTTTTTTAAACGCCCGACCCAAGCGTCACTGAACCAGTATCTTTTTTCCGTTGGGACAGCTAATTGGACGGTCGAGTGTGAGGTTGTCGTCCGCAGCTGCGCTTGAGACCACCTCTTAACAGGGGCCTGATTGTTCATTGTGACTGCACGCGCATATGAGACGCTCTGATGTTGAATATGAGGAAGAGTTGTAGTCTTCGCTTGCGTAGTTCTCTGCCATGCATCAACTTTTTCTTTTCCTTTAAAACTCCTTCCAGTCATCCTCTGCTCATAATGGTTCCCCACTCCAGTTGTTATTGCCGTCTGACCGAACCTACCATGTTTGGGAAGGTTTGCATGTAGTTTCAGACCCCCAATAACCAAGCTATCCAGCTGCCGCTCCAGTAGACCAATGTCACCGACCCCTTTAAACCGAGCAAAACCATACCTTCGACCACTCTTGTTCCTGTTTTTTGCAATGTAAACCTCCCTAACGTCACCCCACCTTTTGAATTCTAGCCACAGTTCCTTTTCCCCAACATCTTCAGGAAAACGAGTAAAATAGAAAGATGAGACATCATCTGCATCCCTCCAATTTCTCCTCCATATGCCACCTCGTGGTTGCTCCTCTGCAACGGCAGTATACTGCCCAGGTCTGAACGCAGGGTTGTTTTCTCTATACCTAGTTCTATTTCTAACTCTCACCCACCCAGTGTTTCTCTCACTAACACTCTCTCTCATCTCTCACTAGACTGAAATCTAGCAGATTCTACTTCTCCCTCCATAAAAAACCTTCTCCACCGGAGCTGCCATTCCCAACCTGTTTGAGATGTTATACCCATTTGTTGGATATGGTATTGTTGTTGTTGAGAGATCTGGTGCAATCTTGGGTACTTCTCCTTCAGTGACACCCCATACTCCTTCCATCCATCTTCCAGAACAGCACCTTTGAACCACAACCCATATTCCATCTTGTCCCTCTTTGAAACCATCCCCCCTCCTCATTTGAATTACAAATGAGGCTCAGGTCCCTCCACATTACATACACACATACATACATACATTAATGAGTACTTTGTAGTTTTATAATATTATTTATACACACACACACACACACACACACACATACATACATATAAATAGCGACAAAGCACACCTCCCCAATTGTAGGACAATTTAGGGTGGAGAGTGCACGGTTTGGGTTGCTGGCCCAACACCCTCTCACCCAAGAAACAAAAGAAACCCTAGCCTCTTTCTCTTTCTCCCAATAGCTGCCACCCCTAACTCCATCCTCTTCTTTCTGAAAAACTAAACATGTTCGTTCCTACTACAACCATAAATCTAGGGCAGAAAAAACTTTAACTAGAGGTTGCCTTGCCAAAAGTTAATGTCTCTGCCTCGCCAGAAAACTAAGAAAATTCAGCACCTTCATTCTACCTACTATTGACCGTTAAATAGCCACAAAATGCACCGCAACCACCACGACGATCAGGCCATCCGCAATGGGTCTTTGAGGAGCGGCAGGGTGCCAATCTACTACCCCATGATCACAATACTATTGCACACAATTGACAACTATGAATAAATACTAAAAAATAACAACTTTCATTATTTGCGAGGCTAATAAACATAGAAAAACATAAAACTTAGCAAATTATTTTGAAAAGGTGAATACACCAGTGTAAAAAAAAAAGGTGAATATACCTTTCTAGAAAGACACAATTCATCTTTTTGTTGAGATTTTTTATAAAGAGGTAAAGTGCTAACATAAAATAATGTCTGCTAAAATTTTTTGAGGTTCATCATCATTGGAAGAAGGTAAATATACAAAAAATATATACAATTGTGTTATGTTACTCATAATTTTATTTGAGTTTCTCTCTCTTTCACATACACATATACAGTGTCTTAGTGTCATATATTTGGATGCTGACCATGTTGGAGTACCCACATCTGTGTAGGAGCCTCAACTTCATAGGAGGAGAAAGCCCACCATTCATGGTTATCTTAAGGGAATTTAGGATTTGGTATGCAAAGAGAATAGATGACACTGTTTCTTTTTTTAGCCATTTGGCTCCTGTTTCAGAGGATCCTTATCATTCCCTTAAATCATAGTTCTCTAATGACAGTTCATTTTACACAAACACACAGACAGCCCCACACACACAAAGAAAGGGTGGACACCAACCACACTATTATCAAGAAACATTTGCTAAAAATGTTACCAGTTTCATAGCATGTTTGAGGCCCAAAATAGTTGCATACAATGAGGGCTTGTGAGAACAAAGAAACTTCAATCCACTTGAAAGACCCCGAGTATCTGAAACTTGTTCTAACATAGATTTTCCAAATTGTCTAACATCCTGCATGGAGAAAACCAATAAGGAAAAAAATGAGAACAAAATTCATCACATTCCAACAAGGGTAATAAACATGATCTACAAGTTCTAGGTAAATTTTGCATATTACATCATTTTGATCCAAAAGTGAAAGGATCAAGCTCTCACTCATCAGTGGTTCCCAAGTCCACTGACTTCGAAGTTCTCCTTGTCTTATCTGAACTAAAAAATGTGTAGTTAACCTGATGTGCAACTCCAGATAATTAGTCAAGAAATTAAAAATTCGCTTTTAACTTAAAACCACAAGATGCTCAAACTTTGATTTAACAATTTTTTTTTGCTTAGCAAAGATAATATTAATATATATATATATATATATATATATGTGAGAGAAAAGAGTATACGTATAACATATAAACAACTTTGATTTAACATAACATAAATATAAAGTGAAGCTGGTGTTAGGCACCTAATAAATGTTCTTAATAGAGGAAAAGACATAGTCAACACTTCAACTGAGTTTTTTGAGTTGCTTCCATCTCCACCATCATCAGATCCAGTTGGAACCTTCCACTCAAATGAAGAGGAAATTTCTGTAGCGTGAGATGACAGGAAAGATCTGATTGGAAGCACCATGTCTGCACCTTTCTCAAATTCTACCATAGGAAAACGAGATCGTGCCCAGAAAACAGCTTTAGAAAATGAAATCGGAAGGATTGAGGGATTAATATCAACTAAAACCTCAACCCATAACATTGGAATGCACATCCACTCCTGGCACTCTTGAGAAGTTATTCCACTATGAAGTCTGAATTGACTCCAAGAACTACCACTATCCTTCTCTTCACTATCTGGAATAGTTGGCAGCCAAATATCATCATCCAACTCAATGACATCATCTGTCATGCTACTATCACTGCTTGGAGTTGCACAGCAATTCAGCACTGAATATATTAAAGCAGTAGCATCTGATACTATGATAGTCTGTATAAGGTCAAATGCAGGTTGCCTCAAAGAATTGTGAAGCGAGGAGTCCTTCAGAGATGACACAAGAGCAGGTCCCCTGTGATGTCCAATACAAATGTTGAGAAGTGGTCAGGTAACTATACTTACGAATACAAGATTAATCCAAGTATATCATAAATGCATTGCTTTGTAGTGAAGCTCATAAGTATTACATACGCAGAAGCAGTTTATTGAGTTTTCAGACAGTTTCATACTCATATATACATTAACATCCACACAATTTCTAAGTATCCCAGCTGACCTTACTGTTTTGGTAATGGAAATGCAGCATTGAAGAAGGCCCACTATTGTGCCTCACCTCATAAAAAATCTCTATTAATTATGATAATTATACTCCACAACAGAAATGTCCATTTACTTTTCCCCTGAAGTTCTCTCCGTTACAGTCAATTTTAGTTCCAAATTTCTTCATTGTTAAATTGAAGCTAGGTAAACTTCCTTTTAAACAAATTACGACAACATAGTAGTTGATAATTTTAATTTTGAACACACAACGAGAAGAGAGGGGGGAGGGGGGGGCTAGCTACATACCACATATGTGCACACTCGAAGGGAGGACAGGGTGGGTTCATCTTGTAACCTCGGTGTACAACAAGAAGTGCTATCTGAAAAGACAATCTTATAGATAACATTATAGCTGTTGAGCTAAGCCAAAACAACTTGCAATATTAGGCTACACATCATATACAGCCATCAGCAAAAATCTAAATGTAATAACCTGAGATGCCAATTTTCTTGTTAGAACGCTGAAATTACTGCTCACGGGCACTTGATGAAGCAAAAAATAGAGAAAATACCTACGCTGCTTTTCAAGCTCCCCATCTTGCAAGGCTTCAAGAGACTGTAACATGAGATCAAATATCTAAATAATGTCAATACAAGAACAACCTTCCTACCAATAAACATACACAACAAAGAAACAAACCAAATCATTATGCATACATGCCTGTAGAAAAGGTTGGAATAGACCAAAAATATCTTTATGGATTTTCTCATTGCGAGTATGGAAGCATTGACCAATTAGAGTGTTGCGCATTGCACTTGGAGACAATGTAGACCTTAACCAAAGCTTACAACCTCAAACCAAGCCAAAACAACAAAACATAAGTGTCAGCAAAAGAAATTGTTGAAAGAAAGAACAAATAGATGAAAGAGATGGAGAAACCAGGTGTCTTAACTACACAACAGGTGTCCATTTTATATAAGTTATTGCAATAAACACAATACGTGATATGATATGCCTAAAAATCAGATTCTAATAAATCTGACTCTAATCAGATATCCCTAAAATTACAAAGATCCTAATTAAATTAAATAGCAAATTACAGCAACACCCCCTGAAGTTTTCACTAATTACACATACACCCCCTCCATTTAAAACCATTTCTTTGGCACCCCCTCATGTAACGGTGTCAGTTACAGTTTGTTTTCAAAATTGATTTACATTAATTTTTATGCTTTTTTTTATTAAAACCCGAAACTACCCTCAGTTAAGTTACCCAAACAAAGGTCTAATCCCCTCATTTGCCAATGCTCGTGCCTGGGTTCATCTTTGAAGCTTTGCGCGTGTTCGATGCTCATCTCTGCCATCATCAACGCCATCTTCCATCTGCAGCCACCTCGCCGCCTCCGACTACAACTCTGGCATCCACTGCAGTCGCCTTAACTTAGGTCAATGCCGCCAACCTTGTTTGAGGCACAGTTAAAGAACGCTGTTGATGGACCAGCGTGTCAAGGGTGCGAGAAGGCAGATTGGGCCTTTGAGGACCCAGATCAGGTTTGCTGGGATTCTTGTGTTGTGGTTTCAATGCCATAGATATGTGACCAGATCTTTTGAAGAATTTTTTTTATCTGTGCATGACCAGATCGGTATTCTTGTGTTGTTTTTGTTGCTGGATCTGTGACCAGATCTGTATTCTTATGTTATTTTTCCATAATTTGATTCAATTCCTGCAATGTAGTGTTCTTGTTGTTCTTCCTTATTCTTGAACAAATCTGAAAATTCTTTTATTTCATTCATTTTGATTGGGCCCCTACATCATGTTGAATGGTAGTTGCTGCCATGTGTTGGTTAGTTGTGAGGACTATGGGATTTAACCAACATGCTTACGACTTGTTTGATGAAATGCCTTGTATAAATATTTGATTATCATTTTTTTAATTGCAAGGAGCATAGTTGTCAATACCGCCATCGCGGAGCGTAGCAGCCAACCCCTAAAGTAGAATAGTGGGATGACCGCTATTCTAATGTGTTTTATATATGTTAAATAACTAATAATATATGAATATATATATATATATATATGAAAGCTCGAAAACAGAAAATTAACTCAAAATTCATGCACTAATCATCATTAATAATAAAAAAATCATAGTACTTAAAACAACACATCTAAAGGAGAAGAAAAAGGAAAAAAAAAAATACCATTGCTGTCAGCAAGCAATTAAAAAAAGAACAAGAGAAGAAGAAGAAGAAGAGAAGAAGAAAAAACGAATGAGAAGATAAAATTGAAAAAGAAAAGAATGAGAGAAGAAACAAAAGGGAAAGAATGACAGACTGAACAAGGGTTGCTGAAGTGGGCCAATCACCAGAGTACGTGATCGTCGGAGAACAAAGCTCGCTAGAGAAGAAAGGAAGAAGGGGGCACTGTCAGATGTTACATTACAGGTTAGGACACAATGAAGGTTCGTGCCTTCTACTGCCATCGTGCTTTCAAGCTTCTGTTTTCAAAAGCTATAAACCCAAATAAAATAAAGCGTTAAAACCCAATCGCGATCGTGCCTCAATGCTTTGTCGTGATTGCGACCGCGGCAGCCACAACATTAAAACACTCCACAACAAGCCTCATCGCCACACTGGAGGATTGTTCCAGACCGTGACACCGCAATCACAACCGCTATTGATAACATAAGCAAGGAGATTTCTAACTATGAGTTAATAATGAATGTGTCCATGAGGGGTTCTTATATTTGGATGGAATAAAATTTGGATGAAATCTTAAATTTGGATAGAATAAAATTTGGATGGTGTCAGGAGTTCTTCCTCGGTTTGAACTTGTTGCTACAAAAAAAAAATTCTTCGAACTCAAATCCTTTAAATGAGTGTCCACAAAGAAATACAAGGGCATTTTAGGCAAAAAAAATCATTAAAAGACATGTTGGCACGTGTTCTGTTGAAGTTGACGAAGCTTACAGTGTAAAGGGATTAAGGGGTGCCAGTGTAACAAATAGCAAAAAGTTAGGGGTTTTTTGTTGGGCCAAAAATAGGAGAAGGTGCATGTGTAATTAGTGTAGACCTGAGGAGTGTCACTGTAATTTGCTCTAAACTAAATAAGGAAACAAATGATAAATATAAAAGAAGAATACATCCTAAGAGATCATCTAGGATACTCTGAAATATTCTAAGATGATATAATTAAATATTTCTCATGTTTCTAACACCCCCTAAGCTGAAACTTACTAAGGTCCCGTTCAGAGTGGTTATGAGTTTTCAGTTTTTGGTTTTAAAAGTAAAGATGTAAACAAAACTTGTTCGTATAAAATGGGGTTGAGTTTTTTTTCCTTGCTTTCAAAACAATTTTCTCCTAGTTTTAAAAACAATAAAACAAGGTTTTAGCATTCTTGTTTTTAGTTTCTTATGTTCCTCACACGCTGTTGATGTTGAAGGTGCTGTTGATGTTGAAGGTGCTATTGATGTTAAAGGTGTTGTTGATGTTGATGTTGATGTTGATGTTCCTCACACGCTAACCCCTCCACTACCTCCATTGAATGCTTGTCCAACCTACATAGTCCATTACGGTTGTTGCCATATTGCTGTTATAGTGCTAGAGATCATAGCCTTGTGCATCTTCACCGGAGTAACATTTAATTGAACCCTCCACCTTTGTTGTCTGATAACCCAAACCTCGATCTGTTTTATCAGGACTCCACTGTTGGATAGCCTTTATGCAGAGGAATGGCTTTACAGTTCAGAGATGGCTTCACCACTAGGAACACCTTAGCGCCAAGATGGTTAGCAGCTTGTTGGTCAGGCCTTCACCAAGGTTTCTGATGGGAATAAGTTTGAGGTTTTCTCACAGCAGCTTTGCGGCATGAGCAGTGCCGCCATTCCAGTCAGTGGAAGATTGTTTCAGAGAAATAGAATGCAGAAGAGTTTTTTTCAATGAAGGTTTTTAATCTTTTGATTTAAAAAAAAAAAAACTGAAAACTTTTGAAAAGAGAAATGAATCAGGCCGTAGGAAAGAACAGAACTGCCATAAATGGTTTCAGTGTGGAAGCCTCCGGTGATTGCTGCAAGATAGGCCAAAACTTCTCAATGGTGATTGGTGGGGCTCAATAAGGTAGCTTAAGGTCAGGTTTGAGTGTTGATGAAGACCTATTAACTTCATATTAATATTATAATTTAAAGCAACTTTCTAAAGATTAATAAAAAAAATTAAAATAAAAAACTCAACAGAAACACAAAGGTGACTAGATGGAGCTAATAAATTTTTGTTTTTGGGAACTGGACAGCAAAATAGTGATGGAACAAGTCATGGAGGACGGTACCACTCTGATACAATGTCGAAGGAGAGAAAAATAGATGAAAAAGATGCTTAAACAGTGTCTTAATTACAAAACAATCCATTTTATATAAGTTTATTGCAATAAATACAAATAATTATAGGAGATTTTATTCCTACATACATGATATGATATGCCTATAAATCAGATTCTAATAATCTGATCCTAATCAGATATCCCTATAATTATAAAGATAAACAAATGATATCATAAGATATTTTTCATTCTAATAGAAACGTAAATGAATTTAAGAAAACATGGAATTGGAAAGGAAAAATACATACCAAGCATTTCAAAGAGTAGTCTCAAGCAGGTAACTGCATGTGAAAATTCAACTGAATCACCACTTATATGATTGAGTACAATATCAACAAAAAAAGGATAGCGTTCCAATATCCCTTCTTCAAAAGTTGAAGGATCCAAGAAGCCAAGCCTTCACAAGACATACATAAAAGAAGTGAAATGAAACTATGATAACGAATGTACTAGGCTAAATATTGATACTATCAATTTCAAAACACACTTCTTACAGTGATTTGACACCAATCCATAAAGACACACGATCCAGTTGATTTCTTGGGGTTGAGGTCTCCAAAGCCACTGGCAAAGCATCTGCCTCTAAACAGCCAATAAACTTCTTAAGCAATGGCTGCAAAGGTTCCAAGTCTGTAGCTCTCCTACACATAGATAAACATAGATCATATCAAAAAGGCCGGAAGGCTTCTAAATATCTGACAGCAGAAAACTATATGTGAACACAGTGATGAAGACAAGATAAGCAGCAATGATGTTCATTCCATGATTCCATCAATGGTAACAAGGTAATGATCATATGCTATCAGCATTTGAAAATTCAGGTTTCATGTGTCTTCCATATCTTTCTCTATAAAAGAATAGCCTTGTCATGAGACAAGATATAGATATTTATAAATACTTTTTCAGGGATTTATAGACGCAGAGAAGTTGCTTTTATAAAACCTAAGTTCAATGGGGTATCATTGATTTAAAATATGAAATCAAAATCTATGAAGCTGAAGAATTTCAGGCCAACCAACAATAAGTACCTCAGTTTTCCCATTGAACCTGCTAAGCGATATCCAACAGAACGAACACTTCTCTTGCAAAAAAGTAATGCATAAACTCCCTGGAAGAAAATGAGTTCACCGTTTAAGCAATCTGTAACAGTGAATCTGCTAGCAGAAATACACAGCAAGTAAAAAAGATAAAAAATACCGGAAATTGTTGATGCCCAGACAAAGCCAGTTCATGCTTATTATCAATAGCTTCAACAAACAACTCAAACTCAGTGAATAGAGGCTGATAATCTAAGAGGATTGGGAACATCAATACCTGTGTCAAAGGATGTATGGGGGAAAATGAGTAGATAAACTCTAAACTTTAAATTAGATAATCCATATGGAAAGTAAAATGAAATAAAGTTATAACTAATAGAACTTAAAATAGCATGAAGAGGAAAACTATTTTAGCATCATATAAAATTCATCATTTCCCAGTCTAACAATATTCAATTTGCAGTTCTCCATGATATTTTCAATCAAACCAGTACAGAAAATTTCAATGCAAAAGAAGATATGTAGTAATATACTGTGGAAAACAGAAAACATATTTGGATGTAACAATACAGTTAACATATTTCTTGTACTTATTCAGAAGTAACAAAACTTTTTATTATAAAGATAAATCATAAGATGCAATCCCAATAAATAGAATGTAAAATATTATATCAACCATACAGACCCTGAAAACATACCTCATACAAAACATTAACAACTTCAGCATTATCACAAGAGGGATTGTACTTTTCCCCTGCTATTTTTGTATTGATATCTCTCAGATGAAACGTCACCCTCTCACAATCAAGCTTCTGCAAGACATCAAGAAGAGGACCAATAGAGCTAGACTCATACTCCGTGTTATACATGTCTTGGGCTTGATGATGCTGACAAATGCATTGTAGGCACTGTCGCATTTCATCAGAGATTCTCTTCCATAACAGCCTCAGAGGTGAATCTTGACGATCATCTTTGAAATAATTGTAAAAAGTCTCCAAAAGGGGCCCCATTATATCCGAAAAGCCACACCAAATATGACTTTCACTGGGCAAACAAATCAGAAAATTATATGCATCTGCAAACCTGACAATAATTAAAGTTGTTATGGAAACTACACCAAGGCTCATTGGATATGAAACCAACAAAGCAGCACTGCTTTAATAACAACATTTTTCATGCAGAAGAAAAGAATAACAGAATCCCAATAGTCACTTATTCTAGAGACACTCACCAGTATGACAGAAGATTATGTTTCATAATCAATAATTTATTTACTTACTTATTCTTTAAGTTCACCGTATTTCATCAAGAACTTATTCTGAGGAAATGAGGAATATGTATAATGCATATCCACCAAACAGAGTAAACATCTGATTTAAGTATTATCACTCTGATTTATTTTGCTTTCAGCAACAAGTCAAAATGATTCCCATTAAAAATAAAGTCGAAATTCAAGGGAAAGCTAATATCAACATTGCAGTTCCATGATTAAAACAAATAGCGATCAGTAGACTGTAGTTTGAATTATTTCTGATACTGAAAACAAAAAGGGAGAAATAGCGATAACCATTGTTCTTTGTTGAGGTGGAGGCTACGACGTTTGGAGGGATCAGCATTATCGTCGTCGTCGTTCTCCTCTTCTTCCTCGATGCCTCTCCACCGATCCAGTAGCTCCCGCTTACTAGCAAGTTTGTTCGCCATTGACAATGACATGGTAGGGTTTATCCTACAAATTTTGAATCACATAAATACTAAGATGATGATTATCTTTATGATCCTAATTTCAGAAGGTGACGTCCCGAGGACTTAAAAAAATTAGGGTAAGACCATCGGTTTTTTATTCTTTGTTTGATTTCGCGCGCTTCATACCTTTATGATGAATTTTGGTTTGTTTTTCGTCTCTCTTTTTTAATGGTTAAATTTATTATGTAAAAAAATAGTTAAATTTCTAAAAAACAGTATAATTAACTTAAATTATCATTTTCGAGTTTCTTCAAATCATCATAAACTAAATCTAGATAGTAAAAACTAACTTTGTTATTTAGAGACTCAATTCAAAAATAGTTTAATTGAATTGTTCTTTTTTAAATTTTATAAATGCTTGTTTGTACATATTTTTACTTTTAAAAAAATGTTTAACGATTTTTTTATCTTTTAAGAGTTTAATATTTAATACAATTAATTTGACATGAAAGTTTGAAACAAAATAGCTAGTTAGTTTATTTTTTTTAGTCAAGTTAGTTGATTGTTTAGAGAATAAAAGATAAAGATGTAAAAAATGTTACAAAAAAAGATAGGAATTTTCTTTATGTCTTAATTATGTTTGTATCTCAAATTTAGGTCATTTTTATTTTCAGCCTTCCAACAAAAATTGCTCTTTTATACTCTTTCCTTTTAAACATTATTAACAACTTAAATGATGTAAGTTTTTGTGAGCATTTGTCATATATTTTGACTGTCAAATTTTGTTTTTTATAATTTAAAATTCAAATACTATTTTTAGTGATTTTAAACCTCTAGAAGCAAGTGAAGAAAAAAAATCTCTCTCATCCCCTCATCACATCAACCTCAAAAGCATCTTGGACATAACATTGAAAAATGAGTTAAAACATCACAAGAACCAGAGAGGTTCAAAGTAAAAGAATATAAAATGAAAAAAGTTAAAATATCTCCAAAGATATTTTCTCAAATTTCTATTAATTGTTAATAGAAATAATTGTCACATCAAATATTGATTTAAATTATTTATATTATTTTTATGAGTGAGAAATAAAGACAACAAAGCCAAAACAAAACAAATTAAACTAAACCTAACAAAGCAAAGACGAGAAGCATCAGCAAACAAGTGATGCTTCATGGCTACTGGCCATGCATCCAACATACAAAAAGTGACATCAGAGGATGATCCTTGACGAGCTAGTCAATCAACGCATTGATTTCTTTTCCATAAAAACATTAACAAATGATAGATTCTAAGGATGATGCTTGAACCCATTAATCTTCTAAGTTAAGACTGCATATAGATGCAAGAGAACATTTTCTTGGTCGAGTAATCGAAGAGCAACAGCTTAATCACTCTCACAAGTAACAAACGTGAATCCAACCTCCCTATCAATTTTCAATCCAAAAAAAAAGACATTGAGCCAATTGCCACTATTTATATAATTAAATGAAGATCATATATATGATTATTTATTTAATTTCAGTTTGTTTAGTCTCATTTTAATTTTAATTGTTTCCTAGAATGTATATCATTAAAAATAAAATAAATTTATTTCAGTGTAGTATAGATTTTTATGAAATGAATCGATTTTGTATATTATTTTCATACAATATAGATTTTTAAATTAAAAATAAATTACTTTTGTTTAGTATTTTTTTTATAGAATAAATATGTAACTGTAAACTGGGATAATATATATATATATATATATATATATATATATGTATATGTATATATATATATATATATGAGATATCTATACATAATAGACAAAACCTTTATATATAGTTGACAGTAAATAAATTGATTAATGTATATATAAAATAAAAATCCATATGACTTAATAATTCAATTTATTAATTATTAATATTTTACAATAACATTAATTACTATAATTAAATTTTCATGAATTACATGATAAAATAAATAATTGCAGCAACATTTTAGGAGAAAAAATCAATCTAGTTTGTTATCAGAAATTTAATGATATATATATATATATATATATATATATATTATATAACAAATTTTATTTTAAAATAATTTAGTTAACAATTAATGTAGTTGATGTAATTGATTTGTTGAATTATTTTACCCGATAAAAAAAAGCCTTAATTACCAATTTTGCTTATGCTTTAATCTATTTACTTATTGTCTTTTTTAATTGATATTTGTAATAATCCATCAGTGTTTAAGAAAAAGTTAAAAAATATTAGTAAAATAAAACATATACTCAATGAATGATAAGTCGCATGGATCAATTAAAAAATAATAACTTTGACTTTTTTTTCTCTAAAAGTAAAAAATATAAGAAGGTATAATAATATACAAATAAATTAAATTAAATTTTATTCTTGAACATGAATTACTCTCTTTAGTTTTTTTATTTTAAAATGTATCATATCACATGTCACTTTTAATCGCATTTACAATTTTATTAGCTTAAATTTTTATTGAATTTTTCTTTAATCATATTGGTATTTTTAATTACAATAATTTATATCAAGTTAGTTTTAATAACTATTCTACTGGTTTTAATTAACATACTTGCTTGTGTATTTTTAATTTAATTTAGTTTCCATTTTAGAACAAATATATATCCTTTTGTACGCTAAACAGTTATTGGGCAAACTTAATTTTCATGATAAAGCTCCCTTTTAAACATTTTGCTTCATGTTAATAATTGCAAATGTACAAATTAGAGAACAATATAAACGATCAAACTTAAGATTTAAGATATTTAATTAGAAAAAAGATGTTTCAAAAATAAGTGATTAAAAAATGATAGAAGCTTACTTTACAAAAATAAGATTACTAAGTGAAAATAATTATCATGTTTATCAAGACATATACCTTTTTATTATAAATATACCAAATGATATAATTAAGTAGAAATGACAAAAGTCAACATATCAAAATTAATAAAGAAAATTAATTGACGGAGAGAGGGACGTCATCCATTCAATATATTTTAGAATAAATACATGCTTGTTTGTTACACAGTCTCTTGGTATGAGTGAGATTAATTATTATACATGAGAATTTTCTCATAAAAGATAGTCATAAATAAGGATATAGTTGCACTTGTTAATACATTTGCCCCATTCCATTTATGGACAAAACATTAAAACCTATACAAACAACACATACTTCTATCTATTACCAAAAAAGTAAGTAAGGTTGTTGAAAGAATATTATATGTAACAAATAATAAAGCAAAAAACACAATAATATAAATATATAAATTTGGATAGATGAAAATAAACTTAACATGTTAGAGATTATCACAATGTCTCTCTATTCATACCTTGAAAAGTATCCACAATAAGATATCTACAAATTTTATATACCAATCAACAACCATAACCTCCATAACAAATGACATATTAATTTTAGGGGAAAAAACTAATTTTATAGGAAAAAACACAAATCAAAACTTAGAAAAAGCAAAAAAAGTTAAGAGACAATAAACTAAGAAAATTTGGGATCAATAGAAAATGAGAATAAAAAGAAAGAAAGTTTATTTAAAAATTAAAAAATATGATAATGCAGAATTCTCATCCACCCATATAAATATAAATACTATTTAATAAAAAATATATTAAATATATATTTTTGAACCAATCAATTAATTAATATATTTATTATATCAATTAATTTAAGATTTAATGAAATAATTAAATTAATTTAACATAATAAAATAGGATAAATATAAAATTTGCGTTAATTAATTAAATTATTTGAAGGAAATGAATGCGAGATTATCACACCTGATATCATCTCATATCATCAAACCTTATTCTAAATTATCTACCATTTTAAGAATTTTAATTTTTTAAAATATATTTCTTATTTGACGTAAAAGAAAATGATTTTAACGAGTGTGGATGTTTGTGTTAGGCTAATTTTGAGAACCATACAATATAGGATACCCGTTTATCAACAAAAAGAAAGAATGTAGAGAGGGTGAGTGGTGAGGTGAGCGGTGTTGTTGATCAGAAGAGAAGAGAATTGAATCCATCCAGATGTCATATTGTTGGCAGATACACACTTTGGCGAGCAAGGCTCTTGTTCCAATTTCACAGTCACAGTTACAATCATTGTTTTTTCCTTATTCACATTCCCATAGCAGTATCTGTGTGGGTCTGAGTCGGAGGGTTCCTTGTTCACGGCTTCAGGAAATGTCCGTGGTCGAGTCATCCTCACAATACCAGTATCAACAACAACAGCAGCAGCAGCAGCAGCAGAGCACCAGCACCGACTACTATCCAAGTGTCAGAGATGATGAAGAAGGTGAAGGAATTTCTAAAATACGAGTGCCCAGACAGAAACACATCCCTGTTTCCAAGTCCCAACTCCTAGACGCCATCATCCTCTCTATCCAAGATGATATTGATGCCCATCACTTTCGTCTTCTCACCTCGTAAGTCGTAACTATTAACTTATTTTCCTTTCTATCTGCATCTCACTTACTTTTTCTTAACAGATGCTTAGACTCTATACTTCATGCCGAGCACAAAACTATCTTAGAGGAGATGCGTTCCGATTATCAACTTACTGATTCACTCCAACAACTTGTGTCCAATCCCAATGGCAAGGAGGAAGGGAACCTCTATGACTATCAGCCTGCTTTGGACCTCACCGCTCTTTTACGATCTCTCGACATACCTACCAAGAAAGATTATGATATGGGCTCCAGGTTTGTCCCACTCCCAATTCACACAGCATTACCATTTTCTTGTTCAAAATGCTGCTTTCATTGACTCATTATTCCAAATTTGCTGGCAGAGTTACCATTGCTACCCGTTTCCAACGTGCTTTCATGCAGCTTCTTTCAAATGCACAATTTGAAGAACTATCAGCTAGGGACCTGATGTTAACGTCTGCATTGAACACAGACTATCTCCTTACCTTGCCAATATATGTTGATTGGAAGAGAGCATATGAGTCTAATGCCATAATATTTAGGTATTTCCATATACATTATTTCTGCATGTTCGCCCTTTCATATTGAATTTTATATCCCTGGTTATCAATCTTTTTTCTATTGTAGGCGTGGTTATGCAACTGAGAAGCAGAAGGGCCTATTAATTGTTGAAAAACTGGATTACTTACAGTCTAAGCTTCTACGAAGAACCTTCTTTGCTATATCAGAACCACTAACAAAACTTGGCACCTGGATGAGCGAGGTTATATTTTTGTGGTAGTTCCATCAGTTACCTTTTCTATTTGTGTGTAGAGATACAGAGTCATACCATTTTTTAGGCATGGAAAAGAAAAGATTCTTTACACATATTTTTATGCATAAATAGATATTTCAGAAGATGCATCAAATATGGCTTAAATACTTCCACTGCCAGCAATTTTCTATTGATATTTAAATGATTGGCCAACAAGAGATTATGCAAAGAAATTCAGAGTCTTAAGGTAAAAGGTATAATAATTTTGAAGAATAAGAAAAATATAACATGGATATGGAGTAACATAAGGAGGATCACCTGCAGACGTTGTCTTTATATCCATCCACTCAATGCAATTAATTAGGTGATTAATCTTTTATCTCCTTATATGTAGAATATGATTCAGGGGAACTTAAACTAGATCAGAACTTTATTTTAATGTACTGGCATGTAAGATATGGATGAATCTTATTGAGATAGCAAGTGGGATCACATATGTTCAGTCAAGCAAACTAACCACACTGGAAATTTTTCCACAATCTCAATTCTATAGTTAGGCTGAAGAATTGAGATTGTGGAAAAAATTTCCGTAAGAAGAAGCTGATTTCCTTTTAAATATATACTTCACATATAACATTTGTATTTAGGTAAGAAATTAATCCAATTGCAGAAAGAGGAGTTAAACAAGTTAGCTTATAATCAAATAAGTCACTTTTTCAGGCTTCATTAATTTGTTCTTGAATTGGACAAAGATTTTCATCAGGTTTTCTTAAGTCATAATTCTCTCCAATTATTTAGTGTATCAACTGTCTAAGACTGTTCATAAATGATATTATAGCTTTCTCCGTGTGGCACTTTCATTCTCCATATATAATCATGCAACAATTTATGTTTTCATGATAAAAGTTCTTGCATTTTCTAAGGTTGATTGTTGCCTTTTAATTTTATAAGAGCCATAAATAGTTTTCTCTCACTTGCACAAAATGTAAATTTCTTGACATGGTTTATCTGTAAATGTGTTTAATCAACTTAATCTTAGCCATCAATCTATCTATAAGAGCATTCTTATGGTTACTTAAATAATGTCGCTGGTTTGGTACTATCATGTTTAGGGTATGCATGAGATGATGACTATGTCCATCTTTTCAAAATAATCTTTCAAATTTTGTACCGTGAGTGTCAGGTATAACAGTATAACATTTTTCCCCCTCTTCTGCAGCTTTACGAAAATGCCAGTCAGAAACATGAAGTAAAAAATTGGACAGAAAGATTGAGGCTTTGGCTAAAGGAATTGTCGGTATTTCAGAAATCACTACTTTATAATGACCCTGCTTCAGATGAGCAAATAGGTGTAAACCAAGTACCAAATGCAGAACTTCCTATTTGGCTGGCAGCTCAAAGGGCAGTAGCTCGATATGAAGGGATTTTGTCAGCAGTTGGTCCTCGTGGAAGGCTCTTGAGGAGATTGCTTTCTTGGATAGGACTTATTCCCCCTATGCCAGAAACACCTTTTGAGGTTCACAATGATAATAACGCTCCTGAACCTTACCTAAGGTTTGCCACACAAATCATCTCTTTAATTAAAGTCTGTTAGCTCGGCTTGATGCTTCTCTTATCATAAAAAGGAACAGATTGATATGGACCCCATAGATGACTGTTCTAGGACCCCAGAAACTCACTCTCAAGTCTCAACAAGTCTTAAATGAACAATGAACAATCAATATAAGGTGCCACAAAGGAAAGGAGCTGTGATTAACCGGGTATGATTTGTTGGTTTGGAGTTTAAATCTCACAAGCCTCAAGTTCTCAGTTTGAAACCTGCAACATCCAACAAAAAAACCCGGGTATTCTCATGAGAACATCAAGTAACAAGTTAAAAAGTTGTAAAAATTCATTCAACTCTCCAATTTTTTTAGTGCATAGGTTTGCACTATATTTAGGCAAAAGTAGAATTCTCTTGAACCTAAGGCATTTGGTATAAGTGTTTATTTTCTGAAAATATTTTTTTTTCTTTCAAATTTTCAAGATTTAGAAAATATGAATGGAGAAGAAAGTACTTTGAGGTGTCATCACGTTTTTTCATAAAATGTTGAAAACATTGATGTGTTGAAAATATTTAGAGAAAATATTTTTTAAATTTTAAGCAAACTTATTTTCACTCTTATTTTTTGTTTTATTTGAAAATAAAAACAGAAAATACTCGAATCAAGCTCCAATTAAATCCTAACATCCAATTTTGGTGTCATTATTATAAAATAAAAGAGGAAAAGATAGTGTATATCCCTAATATCCTTAATTAATAATCCAGACCAAAACATAAGAAAAATTTAACTTTATGTTAATTATGTCTTTTAATTCTTGTAATCATATTTAAAAAGTAATATTTTCTTCTAAAGTGTCTTTTATTGAAACTTGATATCAAGAATAAAAAGTAGTCATTGAAGGATATTTTTGGAATGATATCATTAAATAGGATCTAGTTAAACTTTGCTTATATTTGGGTTATTTTTCTTCTCATATTTAAGTATCTGGGAGGTTCTTAATTAATGTTATGAATATGACAAAGATATTGTGACATTATTACAAAATTAAAGGGAAACCAAGCAACAAAGATAAATAATTGATCATTGACTCTATAAAATTTGTAAGAAAATTCAAACTTGACTGTGTAATTCCCTCAATGGGCCATAGAGAACAACACATGACAAATACTTGAGTTATAGGACAATTTTTTATCATGTGCATTATTTGATTAACAATGAACCATACAACTATACAAGCACAAGAATAATAAAATTTATATTATTATTTTATTTTATAAGGATTCAAAATACAAAATACATACAAGCAAGCTAATTAGATATTCGAAATACATAGACATTATAAAGTTGTTGTAACTAGTAGATAATGTAAATTCAAAATATATGACATGATAATCATAAGGTTATTGTAACTAGTAGATAATGTGAATTCAAAAAATACGCTACTAATAGATAATGAACAAGAAATAAGAGAGGGGTGAGAGTATGCATGTCTTTTGAATACTTTGTACTAGAAACAAAAAATTGTTTCATGGTATCTGATTAATTTGTGTTGTCCAGTAAAACAACAATATTTATCCTGTCTAGTATGTGTGTTCCTTGCATTTCTTGAAGCGAGTCCTTATGATTGGACCAACGAAAATTTGAACAGAATCTGTACGTTTCTTTCCTTATATGCTATTCATTCTCTTATCACGAATGATCTTAACTTTCCTTGGAGTCAGCATTGAACTGATATTGTTGATTGCACTCATGCACCGTGATACGCATTGTATCTTCTGAGAACTGTAAAAATGACAGAACAGGATGAAAGAGGTAAAATGCACAGATAATGAGAGCAGATTGCTCCCCCAAGTCAGAGAAGGTTCACTAGACTCCCAATTTCATTCCAAACTTTACATAAAAACCTATCATGATTATCCCCTCCCTATATAACAGAAATTCCCCTCAGCCCTCTCTCTCCTCTAACTAACTCAAACCTATTTCACGAGGCCTCTAATTATGAATAGACCCTATTGCCCTCTTGGACCTACGTGTGTACATTTTAAAAGTTTTCTCACTATTGGGTTGGTTGGGCTGATTCCCATCACACCAATTGTGGCATAGCAAAATCTGATCAACAAGGGCACATTGCAAAATAGACATAAATAATTAAATAAATAATGGAAGTATTATCTATATTACCTTTTCATATCATAAATACTACTCGGTTTTTCTGAAGAGTGCTTTCTCATCCATCATGTGTAAAGAACCTCTTGAAAGTATCAAACAAATCTCCCAAATATTCTAATATAATGCTATATTTTGTCAAAAAGTTGTAGTGTCAAGTTTCTGTCTAATCCATTTTGGAGACAGACATGGCTCCTTTCTTGAAGGTTTGTTGCTTTATAGCGTGCAGTTAAGCTGAATCAATATCTTAACATAAATCACTCCGACATCATCATCATCAGACCGCTAAAAACTTGTCACACCGCAATAGGAAAAACCAAAAACTAAACCATGCACAAAGCCAAAGCCTTGAAATAGATTACATGCATGGAACTCCCATGTTTAGTTTGCTAGTTTTATTTTAGGATAATTTGGTTGAAGCATCATTGTTTGACATTACCAAACAATAGAATTCTCTTTCCAGGCCTACTTTTTTATCAAGGATATCACTAAGTGATATATGGAGACCTGCATCAAGGAAATACTGCAGAAATGATCCTTGGAAAATGTTGAAAACTTCCATTTCCATACTTTTCTCACAGTCAGTCCTGCAGGTATTCCTCGATACCTACAATTCTGTGTAGAGCTACATAAATATGTATTTAGAGAGCCATTCTGACTCGACCTATGTGAACTATTTGAAGATATGCCATACATCTCTGACCTTGTTTTCATGATTTCTTTCCTTTTGCATCTTTTTTCTCTAAAGGTTGAGGTAGATTATACATCTATAATTAGTTACAAATATAGTAGTGTCATGATTTTCCTAATGAACATGTTTTTTCTCAGTCTTGTATTGATTTTTCTTTTGTGTGGATAGAGTTTACGTTCCTAGTTGTAAGAGTTAATAAAGTTCTTTACTGGCAATGATTTACTAATATAATTATGCTGGAAAAATTGATCCAAATCTTATATGTTCTCAAAATAGGAGCCAGCATTTGAAGAATTAATTCTACTATATACCAAGGAAGTTGAGGAAACTTATGCTAAAGATAAAGCAGAGGTTCCATCATTGCAATTAAAGATCTATGAGAGAATTCCTATTCCAGATTTACCGGTAATAATTTTGCCTATGCAGGAACTGTCAGATCTCAGATGAGAAGACTCTTCTTAATGACTTAATGTTGTTCTGTTGTAGCTTTCTATTTTTATACGTATAATTCTTCGGATGACACTCAATTTTTTTCCAGGTAATTTTCCCTCACAAAAAGCTATCATTCCGTATCATAGACACAGTAAGAAATCTGCTAATATTCTTGCCCTTTGTTTTAGAATTAGTTTTAAACTCATTTAAAGTTACATGCTATGTGTGTTAAGTATTTTTATATTCTTATTCTGTATATGATAAATTGTGATGTAATTTGAGCTTCCTCCCTTTGTTAATAATTTTTCTCAGACCACACATTTCTTTTTTAATCAGCGGTGTCTGGGTAATCCAGTTTTTTTATCTAATAAAGAGGATATATTTGGTGAAACTTTCGTGATGGCGTTAGTGTTCATACTTCCTTAATGTAGCTTTGGTCGAGACTATACACCAAACAGATAAATGATAGGAAGATAAAATTACAGCTACTGATTATACTAAAATGACTACCATTAGAGAGCTACTAAGAAGATAAAAATTACTGCTATTCAAGATATTTCTTATCATTGATGACTTTACACAGTGGAAAGCCCTACATTAAATAACTATCCCAATGAATGGCAACCCTACAAGTGTCAACATCTGGCTTTAGTTTTCACTGTAATAAATTTAATAATAATATAATGGCGAAATAATGTTATGATATTTTAAAGGTATCTTTACCTTCATTTGTTTATCCTTGTAACTGTTAACTGTAAACTTACAGGTGCGCTTGGATGTTGCCACAATTTTGGGACTTCTGGCATACTTCATAAACTACAAATTTGAGAATGTCTTATCTTCCCCGTATGTACAACTCAGTTTCATACTTTCATATATGATAATATTCCTAAATTATATTGCTGCATCTCTATAGATGAGTTTTTTTATCTGATTCATATGATAGTATGAAAAAAGATATTTCATATGATAATATTCCTATTCATAAAAGATATTCCTAAAAGATGAGTTTTAATTATGGTTCTAAGTTCTTCATAATTAGGCTTAACTATCTCTTATTATGAAAAATGGAAATTATAAATCTAGGTCAGTCAACCATACATGAATGGTCAAGATTAAAAAAAAGTTAGTCGTCACATGACCACTTAAAATGTCATGTGCATTTCCTTTTAATCTTGATCATTCAAGGATGATCTAATGGTCTGTATTTGTAATTCTCATTTCTCACAATAGGATTTCTCATTTGATACTCTCCATGAACATTTTTCTTGTTGGTCTAGAAAGAAACTCCCCATTTCTACCTTCCACCATTAACTTTCCCAGCTTAGAAGTTTCATCATTTGAACTGTTGTAGTGCTTGTAATCAATATTTACTTCGATTATGTCAGATCAGCAATATTACTTGATGTAGTTGCCATAAGTGCCCTAATAATATATGGGAGTCGTGTGGTTCTAGGCTACAAACAGACATGGGATAGGTATCAGGTAATTATCATCATCTTTTCTTGTCCTGTCCTGTCAGAGATTATTATGGAAGAAGATTATGAAAGCATAGTTCTTTCTTCCGCATTCTGTGGAAAGGAGAATCTCTAAACTGTCAAGAATGTTATATTGCAGTTGTTAGTCAACAAGACACTTTATGAAAAAACATTGGCAAGTGGCTTTGGCTCAGTGCATTTTCTTCTAGATGCTTCTGAACAGCAGCAAGTGAGAAACTTCCCTTGTTATGTTTTCTGTGCATTCTGTGGATAACTTTACTCTGATGTTGTGGGGGCAAAAGCAACCAATGCCGAATCAATCATTTCATTAAGTTCAGTGGGGCTCTTTTTTTTTTTTTATTTTATGAAATTATTTAAAGGTCTTGAATTTTTTTGTTTGATGATTTTAAGTTGTAATGTATTTCTAAAATCTAAACTATTGCATCATGTAAATATTCTTGTATCAACTGGTCATCATGTAAATGTATCTTGCATCCATTGGCCTGGAAAAACATTTTAGAATCGTGTACCAAATTGTGGTTGGATGGTGATTTTGCCAAACTGAAAATCAGATCACGAAATACTTCCTTAGTAGAACTGATTCAATTTTTTGTAAATATTAACAATTATGAATTGATTTTGTGTGGTTTATGTTATGAAACAATGCCTGAACAGTAGCTCCAGTCATAGTAGGTAGATAAGGTTATGCACACTATTTACCTTGTAAAATGGGAGACTGCTCTGCCAAAATAGGGTTTCTTCTTTCCAATCTCGTCGGTATGTATTCTGACCTTAACTGACTTCTGTCTCCCTAAACTTTACATATGCAGTACAAGGAAGCTATTTTGGCTTATGCCATCCTGCTCAAAGCAGAGAAGAGTCAGGTTTGTACAGTTGTCTGCAAATCCATCTTATGATATAGCATTCTAAGTGAAACATAAATCATATATGTAACATTCTTGACTGCAGGTTATTTCTCGGCAAAGTGTTGGAGAGAAGTGTGAGAGATTCATGTATGAAGTGTTTAAAGTAAAGGTGACATTATTAACTTTTTTTGGGGGGGTGTCTGCTCTCTAAAGTTAATACTTTAGTCTGTTACGTGGTAGTGCTGCCTGCTAACCTAATCATTACATAATTTGCATTCTTTGACAATTTGAAATTAGCAGGTTGAAATGCCAATTGACAAGGCACTCAATACATTATTAAGGCTGGGCTTAGCAACTGAAACTAGTATTGATGGAAGGCGTGGATTGCTGGCTATGCCTTGTCCGAAGGCTTACGAGGCCCTTAAAGAACGATGGAATAGTTTGCTTAGTTAACACGTGCGATATGCACGTTCCATTGAGTACTGGAAACGACCTTCACTCTTTACTAATAAAAGGCATTGTATGTATTAAGTATATAATCCCCACATGGCATCCGGTAATAGTTCTGTAGATAGATGAGACTAGGCATTATTCATGCTGCACTTATTTTATTTTATTTATAAATCAATGTATTTTGTTCGAAGTTTTTTCATTGATTCCATAGATTAGCACAAAGCTTGTATTGCAGCAGCCGAGGAAATTATTATATTGCCTCAATGCAATAGAGAATCAAATAAGCACAAAATAAATAATTTACATATTACATTCTGTTTGGATGGAAATGAAAATGAACAGAAAGAAAAGAGAAAATTAATGAATTTTTTAATTGTTTGGATTAAGAGAAAGTAATTTTTTTCTATCTACTTATTTAAATTGACCGAGAAGTAAGAAGAAAGATAATAAATGTGATATAGGATTACCATTTTATCCTTAATCCCAAAGTAAAAAAAATTCAAGAAATGGGGGTATAGTAGTATTATTGAGCATTTGAGCTTGAGCTTGTTGGCGACAAGGATGGAGGACTAGTGCACTTGGCATCAAAACCAGTCTGGACAAGTCGGTCACTTGCGTCAGCTGTGGGCTAATTCCAATTTTCACTAATATGTTTTCTTAAGATAATCTGAAAAGGAATTTTTTTTAACTAATAATCACTTTTGATTTTTTAACTTATTTTTTTTAACTTTAGACTCTCATTTTTTTAAAAAGTTTATTTTATCAAACTGATTCAAAAGGGTTATTTTATCCAATTAAAACTAATCCATTAGTAATATAAAGATATTGAAAATAAAAAATCACCATAAAATGTAAGTGAGTTTCTGGTTTTCAATTTTCAAATACAATTTTCAAAATAAAATGTGTTTGTCAAAAATGGAATTGAATTGATTTTTACTTTAATTTTAAAATAGTTTTACATTTATTATTAAACCAAATATTTTTTTTTGCAAATTTGATTTTTAATTTTTAAAAATAGTTTTTCACTACCACCATTAGCAGTATAGCTCCCACTACCATTATCATTGTCACTACTCATTACCACCATTTTTGTCACCTATTCTAGGAAAATTTAGGTTTATATTTTATAGGAAAAGTGAGAAGCCTTTGGTGCATTTAAGATATTCACGGCGAGAGTTGAAAAAGAATCCGTACAGGCCATTAAAACCCTCCGAACATATCGTGGTGGAGAATATTGCTCAAATGAGTTTGCTGATTTTTGTGTAGAATATGACATCCGAAAAGAGCTTACAATCGCTTATACACCACAACAAAATGGTGTATTGGAGAGGAAAAATAGAACGATTTTCAACATAGTGAGAAGTTTGCTAGCACAAGGACAAGTTCCAAAAACATTTTGGCCTGAAGCTGTAAATTGGAGTGTTCATGTTTTAAACTGAAGCACAACTTTTGCTGTTCAAAACATGATACCCGAGGAGGCTTGGAGCGGAAGGAAATCGGTTGTAGACTACTTTCGGATTTTTGGTTGTATTGGTTATGCTCACATACCAGATCAGAAAAGGAAGAAACTTGATGAAAAAGCTGGAAAATGCATCTTTCTTGGTGTAAGTGATGTATCAAAAGCATACAAATTATATAATCCATTGACAAAGAATTTTGTGACCAGCAGGGATGTTGCTTTTGACGAGGAAAATACCTGGGACTGGAATGACCATCAACCTACACAAGTTCTTTATGATAATGATGTTGAGCAAGAGCATGTTCCAGCACCTGTTACACCCCGAAGCTCATCATATTCATCTGAAACAACCAATAACTCATCACCAACTTCTACTGCAGTAGATGAAGAATGGCAAAAAACAATGGATTATGAAATCAATTCCATTGAAAAGAATGACACATGTGAGCTGTGTGATCTACCTTAAGGTCAGAATACCATTCGTGTAAATGGGTCTTCAAGACAAAGCTAAACAAGGATGATGATGTGGACAAGTATAAATCATACTTTGTGGAAAAAGGGTACAAGCAGCAGTATAGGATTGATTATACAGAAGTATTTTCTCCCATTGAAAGACGTGATTCATTTTCCAGCTAGATGTCAAATCAGCATTTTTGCATGGATATTTGGAAGAACAGGTATTTATTGATCAACACCCGGGCTATGTTAAGGTTGGATATGAAAATAAAGTTTATAGATTAAAGAAAGCTCTCTATGGGTTAAAGCAAGCCCCAAGGACCTGGTATAATCGCATTGAGACTTACTTTCTTCAAATTGATTTTGTGAAATGTCCTTATGAGCACACAATGTTTGTTAAGATTGGAGATAAGGGAAAAGTGTTTATAGTATGCTTGTATTTTTATATTTACTGGAAATGGTGCTGCCATGTTTAGTGAATTCAAGAAGTCCATGATGAATGAATTTGAAATGTCTGATATGGATTTGATGCATTATTATTTAGGCATAGAAGTGATGCAATTAGATGATGGGATTTTTATTTCTCAAAAGAAATGTGGGAGAAATTCTGAACAGGTTTCAAATGAAGGATTGCAATGTCGTAAGTACTCCAGTTGAGTGTGGCACAAAGCTACATAAAGATCATGATGGAAAGAAGGTTGACAACACACTTTACAAGCAAATTGTAGGCAACTTAATGTATCTTACTGCAACTAGGCCAGACATAATGTATTCTGTGAGTTTGATCAACAGGTACATGTAAAATCCTACTGAGTTGCATTTGTTGGCTACCAAGAGAATTTTTCGCTATTTGCAAGGAACTCGAAACCTTGGGGTATATTACAAGAAGGGTGAAAATTTTGATTTGATTGGATTTATTGACAGTGATTATGCAGGTGATTTAGATGATAGAAAGAGCACTTCTAGTTCTGTCTTTATGCTTGGAACAAGTGTTGTTCGTGGTCATCTAAAAAGCAATTAATTGTCACCTTGTCTAGTACTAAAGCTACTACTTGTGCTTGCCAAGCCATATGGTTGAGAAAAATTCTTGAGGAGCTGCAGTTCAAGAAAATTAAAGCTACTACAATTTTTTGTGACAATAGCTCAACAATTAAGTTGTCAAGAATTCAGTTCTACATGCAAGAAGCAAGCATATTGATGTGAAGTTCTATTTCTTGAGAGATCTTTGCAAGGATGGAACTATTGATCTAGTACACTGCAAGAGCAAAGATCAAGTTGCTGACATATTTACCAAGGCCTTGCAGAGGGAGGTGTTCTTGAAGCTTAGAGAGTTATTAGGTGTCTGCATGATTGATTCCGCCAAGGCTTTAAACTGATATTAACAAGTTTATATCAGTTTAAGGGAGGGATTGTTGTTATTATTGAATTTATATGTTATTATTGAATTTATTTATTTAAAATTGAGTCAGTTGTTAGCGGTCTAGAGTTTAGGAGATTGTTGATGCACTATGTTGCAGTTATCTTATCTTTTATTTTCTGTTTTGGTTAACAGACTTAGTGGTTAGTTATTATCATATTTTGGAGTATATGGGTCCTATCTAATAGGAGTGTTTTTCAGTTCTGTAATTTGCCTATTTAAAGGCTCTCAATACACAAAAATGTACTTCTCATATTCTGCTCTTTATTCTTTTACGTTAATAATTATCACTTCATTATCTTGACTGTCATCACTCATCATGACCACCAGACCATTACTATAGTCACCATTATCATTCCACCACCATCATTATTATCCCCGCCACTATTCCACCCCATCAACACTGTCATCATCATCATTCCATCACCACCACCACCATTATCGCCGTCAATGCTACTTTCAGTCTGTTATCTTTACCATTATCATTATTTTATACTAGAGCAAACTAAGATAAAACAGTTGACTCTTTTTTTTTTTTTTTCAATTTGTAACATCCTTTTAAAAACTAAAAACAAAAAATAAACCCAAAACTCTAACTCAAAGCTAAAATTGATTTTGGTTTTTAAAAATTTTAAAATTAAAAACAAGAAAACACCCGAACATGGCCTAAGCTTCTTAGTTTTCTCCCTCTTCTTCCTCCTCTCTCTTTCCCTTCTCTCGTTTCCCTTCTCTCGTCTCCATTTGTACCTACTGGAAGCTTTTCTCTTTCTTTTTAAATTCCATTTTTCTCTCTTATCTTTTTTCATTTTCCTATTTCGCCAAAGAAATTACCTTGACTCAGCTCTCCAGAAATTTTTGGTTTTTGTGCCATAAAGATATGAGAAAAAAGTTGCTTCATCGGAGGAAACTAAGGATTTGTCAAGCATTTGCTTGGCAAAATTAGTGAATGCATTGCAGACACAAGAACAAAGGCAATAATGGTTCATAGAAGACGCTTTTCAAGCAAAGGCAGAAAACTCAGTTTGGCTTAGATTGCAATTGGAATTTCTATTATTAGATTAGCTAGTATGTATTTATCTATCTGGTGTAAATGTGTAATAACTCATTCCACAATTTTAAAAATAGATTTGTTAGCACAAGTTATTGATTACAATAAAAAATAATAAATTATACTAATTATTCATAAATTTTCATAAAATTACACATTTTTTTTCTGTTTTTTATTTTATTTCTACACTAACATTCTTTGAAAAATATTACACCTACACCCTTTATATATTACACTGACCTCTGACCTCTCTTATTAATTGTTTTAAAAAATATTACATATAAGGGTAGTTCTTATAAATGTTAAAAAAGTAGAATGTTTTTGTAATTTTAAAAATCAATAAAATTATAATACATTTTAAAGAAATAGTTTTCATTTACTATTTTTATAAAATTATTTATAATCTATAACAATAGATAATGTTGTTTTAAAAAAATTTAACTAAAAAGTATAATAGCGACAAGCTTTTTATTATATATAAAATAAAATATTGGAAAAATTAAAATAACAATTAAAATTGTAACTATTATTTTACGTGTATAATATTTTATAATGTTAAACTTATTTCCTATAACTCTTTTATGACTATTCCTATTTTTTTTTTAAAAATTAATTAATCACTTAAAGAAATTAAATTTCCAATAAATTTTCGCTAAATATTCCTTGTTTTGTCTGTAAATAAATTTCATATTAACATGTTGATTATTAATATACTAAATTTATTTATTCCTTAAGTACGAAAATATATTTGATATTTATATTTATTTCTGTAAATATATTTTATAAATTGAATTCCATATTAACATGTTGATTATTATTGTTTTATAATTAAGATTTACTTAATTACAAAATAATGTAATAAATATGTTTGGAAGCAATAAATATTTTTGGCATAGTACGTGATATCATTAAAGTCTTTTTGAATTCCACTAAACTCTTTTTTTCTCTAATTACTTTTTAACCTTGATTAAAAAATAAAAAAATAAAAAAATACCAACATATAAATGTCGGATATTTAAAGAAAACTTAAAAAAAATAAATAGATTTAAAAAGATTTATTATTTTTATAAACAAATAATTAATTATATGATTTTTTTTATAAAAATAAGTAATTAAGAAGTTTGCACATGAAAAAGGAATTAGATTTGATTTTTGATAAAGCTTTACTTTAAATAATATAATAAATAATAAATCGATAATAAATATGGCCGGATTAAAAATAATCTATAATTTCAATATGGCTTTATAATAAAAACAATTCTAAAGTTGTTATGTATTTCACACTTAACATAACCTTGACATCAAATATGCATAATAGTGTAATATTATTTTCCCTCCTTGCTAATATTATAATTGCAGTGTATCACAGTGCATTAAAACATCTATTTTTTTATGGAAGCATTAAAATATCTATTATTATTATTATTATTATTATTATTATTATTATTATTATTATTATTATT
>CM023953.1:28112173-28144352 GCA_013407115.1 Glycine latifolia
TCTCAAAAAACTACACATAACTATTATAATTAATGCTATTATTCAAACAGAAATTGAATGTCTATCATCAACATCACTTATAAAAAAAATACAGATATATTTGAGCATAGTACTAAATTATACTAGGAAAGTATACATGTGCAAATAAGCATCGACCGAAGGAGTGACTATCTAGCTTTTGTCATTACAGCATCGCTTATCAAATTACATATATCTGAGCATTCCACCAAACTGCCCGAGGAAATAAATGCTAATCAGTAATAGAAACTTCAAAGTACTCAATTAAAATTATTTATTATATTAAAAATAAGAGTTATTTAATACTAATTTTTGAATTATTTTAAAGCAACTAATAAAATGTTTTACGTGTTTTTAGAGCACAGCTTAGATTATTTTACGTAGTTATTCCATTTATAAGAAAACAATCTTTAACATAAGTTAGAAAAGATGGCTCCATTATTTCCTAACATCTATTCTATTGATCGTGTGATTTCTTGTATCGAATATTTCATAAGTACTCTTCCCTAACATCTTACACACTGAAGCACGACTGTGTTAAGGTTTTTATGATAGGATTTACAATAATGACTAGTCCAATGAAAACTTCCATATTTTTTTTCTTAATACTCAATTTGGTTTCTTACTTTATTTAAAATGCTCAATTAAGTCATTTAGTTTTTTTAGTATGCAATTAGATCCCTTAGTTTCCAAATTTTGTCCAATTGGATTCTTGCTATTAAGTCCCTTCAATAAATTAACGGAAAAGTTACACGTGACACTTAGGCTTTGTTTGGGAGTTGGGAGGGGAAGAGAATAAAAGAGATTCAAGGGGAAGGGAGGAAAATGAGGGAAATTTATTCCTCCTTGTTTGGGAGTTAAAAATATATTAAGAGAGGGAAATGGAGAGTTAATAAAATATTTTTACAATTTTGCCCTTATTTCAAAAAATTTAAATTCAATTAAATAATATTGGTTGGGGTAAGATAGTAATTTTATTACTTTTCCTTCTAAAAACCCCCCAAATAGGAGGAACAACAATTTTTAGGCTTTGGAGGAATTCAGAGGAGTTTTAAAAATCCTCAAATTCTTTTCCTCAAAAATTAAAACTCCCAAACAAAGAGATGTTACTACCCAAACCTTTTCATTCCTTTCCTTCCCCTCTAAAATCCCTCTCCCAAACAAAGCCTTAGGGATTTTTATTTTATTTTTTATGACGTGCACAAATAATACCAGCTAAAAGCTGCCACTATTTTGTCATTATTTTGAAATTTTTTTATCAGAAACTTTGAATAACGTGTTTGTGCAAAGCCTGCTTCAGAAACAATTGGGAGAAGATGACGAGGTCGAAGGTTTTCAAAAGGTGAATTCATCCAAATTACAGTATCATCCAAGTCCAGGGAATAAACCTCACGTGCTCATCGATATATTTAGCAAAACACTAAACTTACTCCCAAATTTTGCATATTCCTCACATGCGAAAGCAAAACCTCTTCGAGGCCTTTTCATGAACTTTCAAGACTACAACACGGGCTGATTTTTACAAATAATATAAATTAAATAATTAATTTGAGATTTTGGATAAAATTGAAACATATTGGGAATCTGGTGCACTCAAACACGTCCAAATAGGGCGTGTTTAAACACGCCTAAACCAGGCGTGTTTGAGTCCACCAGATCCCCTATAAATAGCGCCAAAATTTTACTTTTAACCATTCCTTCATATTTCACCTTCTGACTAAAAGTTGTTTGCCTTCTCTCTAGAGCTTGGGAGTGTTAATTTTCTGAAGCGAAGCCCTGCCAACAAGTAAGTTGATTTAACAATTTTGCATATTTTTTAATCTGTTATATTTCTTAATTAGAAAAATGTTAGGACCATATGAATTTGTTAGCGACATAGATGTTAGGTTCATAGGAAATTGTTAGTGTGTATGTTGGTTTAATGTGTAGTGTTTAGGGATTGTGGTTTATGGTTTAACGTGTATGTTGTAGGGTGTTAGTGTTGAGTGGGTTAGGGTTTGGGGGGTTTAGGTTAATGGTTTGGTGTTTCGTTTGTGTTGATTAGGGGTTAGGGGTTAGGGTTTATGGGGTTTAGGTTAATGGTTTAGTGTGTGTGTTGTTGGGTGTTAGTGTTGAGTGGGTTAGGGTTTGGGGGGTTTAGGTTAATGGTTTGGTGTTTCGTTTTTGTTGATTAGGGGTTAGGGGTTAGGGTTTATGGGGTTTAGGTTAATGGTTTAGCGTGTGTGTTGTTGGGTGTTAGTGTTGAGTGGGTTAGGGTTTGGGGGGGTTTAGGTTAATGGTTTAGTGTTTCGTTTGTGTTGATTAGGGGTTAGGGGTTAGGGTTTGGGGGGTTTAGGTTAATGGTTTAGGGTTTAGGGTGTGTATTGTTGGGTGTTAGTGTTGAGTGGGTTAGGGTTTGGGGGGTTTAGGTTAATGGTTTAGTGTTTCGTTTCAATTGCACACATCAATTTTTCTTTTTTTAATTATTTTTTATTTAGCATTTACGTTACACGTACGACGTTAATTGAATTTTTTTAAAAATTGTATATTAGAAATGCGAACAATACATGAAGACGCCTAACTAGGGCGTCGTTGAACACACCTAACAAGGACGTCACTGAACACGCCTAACAAATTGGTTGTCACTGAACACGCCTAACATGATTGAACACGCCTAACAAATTGGTCGTCACTAAACACGCCTAACAATGGCGTGATTAAACACGCCTAACAAGGGCGTGATTGAACACGCCTAACAAATTGGTCGTCACTAAACACGCTTGGGCGTGGTTGAACACGCCTAAGTAGGGCGTTATTGACCCTTATATAAGGCATACACTACCACAGAAAACACCACTACCACACAACACACCTCCAAAAGCAAAATTCAATCTGAATAGCATGGCATTTTTAGGAGAAACAAGCAGTCAGACAATTGCTAACTCCAAATTAGCATTCCTTTTTCCAAATGGATCAATGAAACACAACGAAACTGGTGTTTCTTTTCAGTGTCCTTCACCGATACCAATGCGAGTTCCTCATGACTGTTCTTTTCAGACATTGAAGAGTAGGATACACGACACCCTACTGCTAAGCAATGTCCATGTTGTTGATGAGATTCACTACCGTCAACCATTCCTACATGCAGGTCAGCACTATTTTTTTCATTCTTTACAACTGACAAATGATGATGATGTTTGCACAATGTTAATGTGCAATGACAAAATGTCGGGTGCTGGCCCAATAGAAATATTATGTACCATCAACAGAACACCAGATGGTATACTCAACTTGCTTCGTGAGAACATCGTCCCCCAACATTATGCAATGTTATATTACAACGACAAGTGGAACATACCACGAGGAGCGGATTTTAATGGTTATGCCTTTACTGGAACAAATCCAATACGATTTGAAATTCCTTTAGGATGCACCATTGAAACACTAAAGGATGTCATCAAGCAAGTTGTACCTGTTGGGGTTCCCCCTAATGGGATTCACACGTCACAGGTGGTGAGGAAATTGTTTTTTCGATATCCAGCCCATGCATAATATTCAGACACCGCAATTGAATATGACATAAAAGAGTTGATAAGTGATGAAGACGTGTTCAAGATGTTAGCAGAATCCAACTACTGGAAACGTTTTTGTCCAATTGAGATTTTAGCTGCTTTTACCAAACCAGATATCCAGATGGAATGACACATGTACGGTCAAGTTGTTGTCGTCAATTAGTGTTCTTATTTAGAATGTATATTCCATTTTGTTTCTTTTTTAATTAGTTGTTTTTAACAATTTGTGTTATTCACGGCGTTTCTAATCAGATATATTCGGGGTTCACATGTTTAAATAATAATTAGACAGAGCATGATTAAAATAAAGGTTACAAACAAATGTAAGTTAAAACAAAGGTTACAAACAAATGTAAGTTAAAATAAAGGTTGCAAACAAAACTAAGACGGTGGTGGCCACTGCCGGTTACGTGCCTGATGATCAGGTAGCCTTCGTCTTCGGGGTCGCTCAGAACTGCCTGGTTCAGAGGGTGCTGGCTGAGCTGGGCCTGCATCATACGTATGGACATAGGGAGGTCGACATGGAGTGCCCTGCTCTGCATACAACGACATAGGATGCTCAACATCTGTGCTGCCACATGGTTCATGTGATGGCCAATCCCCACAGGCTGCTAAACTATAATCAATAGAACCCAACATCTCGTCGATGTGGGCACGTCCAGTCGCTAGAAGCGACGGCAACATCTGTAGATGTCATTGCAGTAGTAAAATATGCAGCCTGCGTCTGCGAGTCAGCCGGTGGAGGCATATGGGCTTGACTACTGAATCCGGCGTAGTCCATGCCCCCCTACTCAGTAGCCTCGTAATAGAATGTCTGGGTCCCATACGTCGATACCATAATTGGAGGCCTATAAATACCAGAAGTGCGAGGCCTGGGACCTACAATGGGCTCAGCAACCTGCTGCATCGCTCTCCATCGACTCTCTAGCCCAAGTCCCTCTTGTCGTCGATGGCGAACTGCAACAGACAATTGTGGGTCCTCCGGAAGCTGCGATGCGGGTGCATGTGGCCCTGCCTCCTCCACGCGACAACTCTCTGTGAAGACAGACATTAAGCGACCGAGCTCCTGGTTCGCCCACTAGATGTCGAAGGCCGAGCTATTAGGTGGAAGTGTCGCGAAGTACAACGACTCTAGCCCATCAACCTATAAATTAAAAAATGTAAACATCAGTGTGAACTATGTTATCTATCATAATGAATATAAATAGAAAAATAATGATGTCAACAAAACTTACACCACGACCCGTCTTAGCACCCTGCTTCGTGATGAAACGCTTCCCATTTTCCCTGTACCAAACCATGTACTCATGGTGTGGTGACAGGAACCCCTGAAGCAGGGAGGGAAGGTCAATGTGCTGGTCCCTAACCTCCCAGCGCATAATAAATGGTCTGAGCTTATGGGTCCAGTTGTCTTCTCGTTTACCGCGAAGGGAAAGGTCATGCACACCCTTCAGCTTCCTGGGAGCACGTGGGATTGGCTGATCCCTCCCGAATTGGCGCATGCATCTATCCGGCTGGGAATATTCAACTGTGTGGAAGCATATAATAGGAGTAGTTGCCATCCACAACAGTCGTTGATGCTTAGATGCACCAAGAAAGTGGTAGTCTCCATATGGTTGCCAGACCACCTGCATAGACCACATCAACACATAATTATGTAACGACATGGACCATAAATGAAAACTTCCAATCACTTAAAATTTGTACGTACCTCGTCCCGAGTGAGGGAATCTAATGCCATCCTATACAGAACCAGCTCGTGTGGTTTAAATCGGCCTAAACTATTAAACCTAATTTCAAAATAACTAACATTAGAATACTATAGGATAGGACTGAATTGAAAAAATTGTCAACAAAGCAAAATATAGTCACACATACCGGTGTCTGAAATGCCACTCCGGGTGAGTAGGCAGCGGAATAACTAGAGCAATGGGTGGGAATCTCAGCCACGCCCACACCTGAAGCAGCATATGACATCCACCAATGTCACTTTCTGCGTGGATCTGTACACTCGCACATTTATCTAAACAAATGTGTGAGGACCGCTGAGCCCCAGCTATATCGTCCAATGTCCTCGAAGTCCCCAGCAAGCAACGGGACGTAACGTGCTGCGACCATGCTCCCTTCGGATCTGTCGCTCAGCAGCCATGATCCAATAAGTCGAGCAATGTGCACCTTCGTAAAGCGCGTCACGGCTTCCAACTCGGGAAGCACCTCACCCCAGTGCGCAAAATGTCTGTCAAAGAAAGACAGGCGCAAATATCCACTTTTTAGCTCGGTGTCCTCCTCTGGTTGGTGACCAAAAATGTCCTCAATGACAGTCTCCCAATCGGCTATCGTCACTCCAGTAACGACATGCCCTCCGTGGGCAATCCTAAAATACCAGCCACGTCTTCTAACGTGATGGTCATCTCTCCCTGCGGCATATGGAAGGTATGAGTCTCTGGTCTCCATCGCTCGACCAGAGCACTAATAAGTTCAGCATCCATCTAAAAAAAAAATTAATCAATTAACAAGTTCAGTTATAAAATTTAAAATACTTTACTCATTTCATACTTGCATACCTGAATATGTCGCATACGTGCGACATGTAGAAAGCCAACATGACCTAACATATCAGAAACGATGTCAGGTATATCGTCGTGATGTGGCCCCCCCTGTCAATTTACCACGTCGAGTCTTCAACACTCGACTTGTGCCCTCATTCCACACAACTTGTGAAACGTGGGTGCGCTGAGTACGCCTACGCAAAGCACCCCACTTATACGGGGTAGCGACAACATAGGCCGTCGGATCCATGGACCACCCTCATGACCGGATCCAAAGCGCGGAGAATCAGTGGAAGATGAATCAACCATGTAATAAGTATCTTAATAACAAAAAATAAAAAATCATGTTAAAAAATAATATGTTCGACTCACAAAGCATTCAAAAATAATTATCTTATAGTCAAAAAAATCAAAAATAAATAAACACTACTGGCAAAAAAACATAAACCCTAAACAGAACAAAACACTCCAACTCCTAAAACAAACACCCTAACCCCGAAGTCCTAAACCCTGAACAGAACCATGAACAAAACACCCCAACCCCTAAACCCTTAACCCATAAACACTGAAACATCAACCCTACCACCATATACCATAAACCCTACACAAAACAAAACATTTGCCTTAAACCCCTAAGACAAACACCCTTCACCCATACACACCGAAACATAAACCCTAAACCCTAAACACAATAAAACACTCAAACTCCTAAAACAAACACCATAAACCCGAAGTCGTCAACTCTAAACATAACACCCCAACCACTTAAACCATAAAGAAAACACCCCAACCCCTAAATCCTAATCCCTAACACAAACACGCTTCACCCATAAACTCCGAAACATAAACCCTAAACCATACAAAACGCACCATAAACCATAAACCCTAAACCCCAAATGTCAAGTTAACCTAAGCCCCATCAACCCTAAACCCATAACCCCTAACCCTTAAACCCTAAACCATAAACCCTAAACCCTAAACCCCAAATGTCCAGTTAACCTAAACCCCATCAAGCCTAACCCCTAACCCCTAACCCATAAACCCTAAACCCTAAACCATAAACCCCAAATGTCCAGTTAACCTAAACCCCATCAAGCCTAACCCCTAACCCCTAATCCACACACACTAAACACTTAACCATTAACCTAAACCCCCCCAAACCCTAAACCCACTAAACACTAACACCCTACAACAATAAACCATTAACCTAAACCCCCCAAACCCTAACCCACTAAACACTAACACCATAACCCCTAAACTAAACCCCATCAAGCCTAACCCCTAATCCACCCACACTAACCACTTAACCATTAACCTAAACCCCTCAAACCCTAACCCACTAAACACTAACACCCTACAACAATAAACCATTAACCATTAACCTAAACCCCCCAAACCCTAACCCACTAAACACTAACACCATAGCCCCTAAACTAAACCCCATCAAGCCTAACCCCTAACTCCTAATCCACACACACTAAACACCAAACCATTAACCTAAACCCCCCAAACCCTAACCAACTAAACACTAACACCCTACAACACACACGCTAAACCCTAAACCTAAACCGCAATACCTAAACCCTAAATCTTTAACCCAAGCCCTAAACCATAAACACAACACATTAAACCAACATGCACACTAACAATTTCCTATGAACCTAACATAAATGTCGCTAACAAATTCATATAATTCTAACATTTTTCTAATTAAAAAATATAACAGATTAAATAATATGCGAAATTGTTAAATCAACTTACTTGTTGACAGGGCTTCGCTTCAGAAAATTTCCACTCGACAGGGCTTCGCTTCAGAAAATATCCTCCCAACCTCTAGAGAGAAGGCAAAGAAACTTTTAGAGAGAAGGTGAAATGGTATGAATGGTGAAAAAGTAAAATTTTGGGGTTTTTTATAGGGGATAAGGGACTCAAACACGCCTGGTTTAGGCGTGTTTAAACACGCCCAAATGGGGCGTGTTTGAGTGCACAAAATCCCCAATTTGTTTTAATTTTACCCTAAATCTCAAATTAATTATTTAATTTATATTATATTTAAAAATCAGCCCTACAACACGGTCCTAAACAAGTGTACGATGTGGAACCCTGCTATGATTGGCGACGATGCCATTGAAAAAGACAAAGACAACGACCATCACGTCGCGCCACAAAACCCATCTCATCCACAACCACCAAGTCGTACCCGAAACCCATCTCACCCACAACCACCGTGCCCGTAACAGTTTCAGATCTGTCTCAGGCTCTCAGATCTGACTTGTATGCACTTAGATCTTAGACTCATTTGAACGATTTTCAGATTTGTGTTGAGTTATTGTCTTACGGGGAGGGAAATTTCTATGACCCAAAACCCATTTTGGTGCTAGGATGGGATATGGTCGGTTCTATTTTTTTTTCTTCGTCTTGTTCTTCTGCTCTTTTTGTTTTGCAGTGCTTGTGGTTGGTTTGGGCAAGATGGGTCTGGTAAGGATTATTAGATTTTTCTAAATTTCTTTTAAACTAGAATTAAATAAAGGGACAAAGGGACTGTTAAAATCCCCCATTACACATCATAAAAATTCCTAAAAAAAATCTAAGTGCTACATATAATATTTCCGTTAATCAATGGACCAGACAGAAATGATCCAATTGAGTAAAATTAAAAAAATAAAGGATCCAATTGTATAATAAAAAAACTAAAAGATCTGATTATTTTAAATAGGAGACCAAATTGGATATCATGCCTTTTTTTTTTACCATTTTATGTATTACACCTAGGTTAAATTATAATCTTCTTAATTCATTCAAATTAACTTGAAAATTTAAAATTCTTTCAGTCCCAACTTAATTAAATTATTTATGACCAAAATAAATTATTTTAATCATAAAATTAATTAAGGATAAAATTACAATTTTGTCTTTCATCGATTTTCATTTAACACTTGTAATTGTCTTATATTAATATAAAAATGTTAAAACTCAAATCTAACTTAGAAATCATTTTACCACATTATTTTCATGACAATAGTTTCATGGTAACATAGTTATCAATTATAAAGTATTCAATTAGTCCCTATAATTGTCTTCTTTTTAATTTTTAATCAATGCATAAGAAAAATTTATGGTTGGTACTATGAATTTTTGAAACTACTAGTTAATCATTTCATCTTTAAATAAAAAAGGTACTATAGAAAGTGTCAACCTTTAAGAATAGAAGGACAAAATGATTCCAATAAGAATGGACACGGGACTCAGATCTTTATGTATCAGATCAATGACATTTTTGTATATACTCTAAATAATTTTAATCAGTTTAGATCATATCAAATTTTTCTTAGTTTAAATTCACAATCCTATTGAACAATCCGATTGAATTGAGTTGGAACGTCAAATTTATCACCATATAAAAAGTTTTTTTTAAATAATAGGTAAGTGATACTAATATGAAACATGTTTAATACATTTAACTCAAACTATTTTTCAACTACCAACTACTAGTCTAATATGAAACATGTATAATTCCAAGTTAAAAATTAAATCATGTCTTATATATATAATTATAGTAAAACTATTAGAATTAATGAGTAGCCTTAAAGTGAAAAAAATACAACTAAATTGGGTTGAACTAAAAGCCCAAACTCTAAAGGTTAAAAAAATATTTTTTTATTAAAAAATATACTAATTAATCGGATGGATTGGATTGGATTAAATTTTTAAAAGTGAAATCTGTAATCCGATACAAACTCATCGGATTTGCAATTTTGCACCCCAATCCAAACCAATCTAGATTTTCCAATTTGGATCGATTCACCGGATTGTCAGAGTGACCTGTCCATCCCTAGCTTCCAGCAGCGTCTAACTGGACCAAATGTGTATATTAGTCAGGAACATTCTTCCAAGACATCCCATATGTACGTGTCTTTTGATCCAAATTCTCATCCAGAACTGGTGGCAACTTCTGCAGCTCTCTGCCTCATCATCTCCATTACAGCAGCTCTTCGCCTTGAATCAGACTGTTGCTGCAACCTCCTTAAATGTTCTTTTAAATCTCTGATTTAACCCAAAAAGAAAATGTTATGCAAGCAAAATAATAGACTTGAGTAATTGCAATGCCTATGCTGATCCACAAACCTGCAACGTGGTACATGGCATTCAGATTCCTTGCAAGCACGAGCATGGAGTTGAAGCAAATACCACATTTTCTTGCACAGAACACAACCTCCAGAGGCACGGATTTTGCAATGCATCCCATGACGGAAAAGCCCCTTCACCTTGCGACAATTTGGATATTGGCAGTGGGCAGAACGACATTGGGATGCATGCACAAGAAGATCAAGCATTTTTCGTAACTGTAAATTATAAAATCAATTTACATCAGACCTTATAGAGAGAAGTGCAATATCACCACTATGCATGGTGAATCGGTGATAAAATGAGATTGCCAGCCAAAATCATGTAGTAACTTTAAAGAATTCAACAGTAAGCAATTGAGTATTATCCCATGTAAATAACACAAAGTATTTCGTAAATCTCCTCCCCATCCTTCCCAAAAAAAAATTGCCCATTAATTGATAATCATCATCACAAAAGTTCAACAAGGACGTGGAGGATGTTTGGTCTTGGAAAGGTGACTTCTCAAAGGAATACACGGTAAAAGATGCTTAATATATGCTACAAAGTCAAGAGGCGGGGGAGCAACAGCATATTTTTCGTGTGCTGTGGAAGTTGAGTGTTGAGCTTCATATGGAGGGTCTTCCTTGATAGGATCCCATCTCTAGTGAACTTGGCACGTAGGAATGGTGGGATTAACAGAGATCAAACATGTTGCCTTTGTAATCAAGATGCGGAATCTACAATGCACCTCTTCTTTTTGTGTTTAGTGTCCTATCAAGTCTGGTTGCTGTGCTATGCGTAGCTAGGAGGACAACAGGTTCTGCCACAAATGGCCCATTTCTGGCAGCATGCAGGGGCAGCCAAAGGTAACAGGAGAAAATGAGCATGGTGGGTAGTGTGGGCAGCAACGATTTGGTCCATTTGGCTTCAGCGGAATCATATTATTTTCAGATGTGATAGTCAACAGTTATTTGAATTTGTCAAATACAGGTCTTGGCTTGGTTGAGGGCAAAAAATGAAAAGCTTTCACCATCTTTTTATGAGTGGCAGATGGATCCGTGCGAATCGTCAAAACAGATTTGTTGATTGTGCTTTTTTTAAAATTTTATATAGCTTTGTCTTTTATGGCTTCAGGTGTCATCATACAGAACTGTTTGTATTTTGCTACAGGGTACATGTTTAATAGTGGGTCAAGGTCAGTTTCCAGATGTGGGTTGTTGTGTGGTGCTTACAAGGGTGTGGGGGGTGAACGGTTTATTCAGTTTTTTTCTTAACATTCTATCATGCTGCTGTGCATGCGTTTCTTTTGGGGGTCGGGGAAGGTCTTTGCCTTTGTAAGGCTGGTTGCTCTTTATTTGATCCTGAGGGGTTTATTCATGTGTCTTTCAACTTGTAATTGGGTGGGTGGTTTTGATGCACTTGTGCCACAAACAACCAGTTTTTATAATTCAATTGTCTTTGATTTTTTTTAAAAAAAAAGTTCAACAAAGTTAACAGTGGAAGTTGACTGGCTAGTGGATATACAGGCTTTGTTGCTGCTGCTGTTATCATTGATAATAAGCAAATAAACACTCCAACAACGTATATGTTCTATATATGCAAAAAAATTCATAATTTTCATGCTGAAATTCACACATTATATAATTTTATACGTTCTTTAACTCAAATTTCAGCACACATGTATCTGACTTTTTTATTAGAAATGTGCAATAAAATAAAGTAATATATAAGCATACTCATTGAAACGACACATACAGGAACAAATAAAATCTCATACAAACCTGTAATACTCGAAGTTGCCTTGCTTCCTTGTTCTGCGCATCACGATCTGCCATTGATGGATGATTTGTCAATTTATGAGGATGATCAGCGCCACCGTCCTTTTGATAACAAGCATTGCACACATCATATTCAGGACAAACTTCACAACGCCAACCTTGGCCTGTTTCTATGTCAAGACGACAAATACTACATGTTATAACAAATGCAGGAGCAGTTGGATTATGAAGATGATACAGGACCATCATAGAGGAATGCTTGGCCCGCCTTAGAGTATCATACTGATAATGATTTCCCTGGCAGAGACTCAGAAATGCCTGCCTAGTGTCAAAGAATTCACTCTCAAGAATCTCGTCTTTGTCCTTCGTATCGGCAGGTACATCAGTAATTTCTACCTGCAAGAACATAAAAGGTACGAAAAATTCCAATTTCATTTTTTACTAATTGGTAGCTATCAAAATAATACATCACATCAAATTTTGAGTTATCCGAGTCGCTAGTTATTCTGGAACCAAGGTAATTCACAGCCAAGCTGTACTTAATATGACACAGGGATGGTATGACAGTCATGACATAACAATGAGGATACCAAATCTTTTAATAATTCAAAATCAGAAAAGGGGTTGAGAGGGATTTTATCTTGTGATTTGAGAAGGAACTCAGATTATTGTAGGAGAGTTCAGGCATCTTGAAAGTCCTGGTACCCATTTGTATGCTTTTCTGTTAATAGAGGCTGTTTTCTCTATACTTTGGATCCAGTTTCTATCAAAAAGATAGAGAAGTATTGGAGTCATGCAATTTTAGTCTTATTCAAAGTACCAAAGTTTTATCCCAAACGTATTATTTGACAATTTTTTTAAACGGATGATACTCCCAGTGTTGCATACATGGCTTGTCCCAAGGCAGGACAAAGGAGGAGGGTTAATATCAGGTGTTATGAACCAGCTGTAAAAAAAACAGCTATTTTTATGAGATGAACCATTATGATACTCCCAGGGTACTTGACTAGGCATGTCATATATGTATCAGTATTAGTTTTGCTATGACACCGATATCTTTGACATTTTGGGAGTAGCAAAGCTTCATAGCTGCCAAGTGCTAAGAATTTTTCACACAACTGTACAGGCAAGAAAAAAACTAGTGCAAAATCAATCACATTAAATGGGAACATTAAAATGGCCTGCTTACTCACAGGATAAAGGGTGTGTTTCTCCCTCTGGTTAATAGGATGCCGTTCTCTCTCTTCACGCCTTAGTTCTGCTTCATAACACCTAAGAAGAGAACATTGTTATCAATAAACTGAATATCTTTGAATGTAGGAGGAAAAAGAAAGACTGTAACAAGTGAAGTTGATGGGTTGAGTTGACAGATAATACCAGACAAGGAGAAAAGTCATAAAGAGAATGCCAATAATGAATACTGGATGTAATTTTAAGACATATAATGCTATTTAGACAATTATCATCAGCAATTTCAATATTATCTAAGATAGAAACTAAAACACTGACATACAAATTATAGAACCCTCTTTAAATAAGATATACAAAGTATGAGTATCAATTTATAAGTCACCTTTTACCCTTAGAATTCCACAACCTTGACTACAAAACAATGAAGACTTTACAAAGGTGAAACTGTGAAAGACAATATTTCAGCTCTAAATAAATAGTGGGAAGATACAAATAAAAGGGCACCAGATGTAGAGAAATTAACAGAAAATGACAAACAAAACAACGTAAAGAAAAAGAAAATTCTACCAGGACTTCAAATACATGTGCTTTTTTATTTGTTCAAATGCAATTAAATAAGATAATTTATATCAAAGGCTGTAAAAATAACAATAGTATGATAATATATTAAGAAATTTCCAAAACTCCATTAAAATTAATATCAATCAACATTAGGAGTAGACATTGAAATCAACATAGCAATTCAATATTCCTTTCTCTCTTTTGTTGTTTAAGACACAACAACAACAACAATGATTGTTGGAAATACGAACATTTAATGATTATTACTCTTTCAAGTAGCTTAACTAGTGTTAACTGAGTTCAATGTCTCCTAGGCTAGGCTGTCAATAGCAGCACATCACACTATAGCACCAGAGTGGCCCAGGGCCACTACAGCAAGACGGTTGGGTCTCGTTTCAGTGTTGTAGCCACTGTCCCAAAGTGGCAGAGCAGGCACAATCATGAAATATGAGTGGCGGACCAGGCACTACATCGATTATAGGCTGAAATCTGCAAAAATAGCCTTATTATCTGATTGTTACTGAGTGAATTTTAACACTCAACTTCAAGGCAAGAAAAAACCCTTGTCACCTATTTTTCCTTTCCCATGCATGACCCACCTCTCCCCTAACTCTTCTTTTTCTCCAGTGACCATGGTAGTTAAAATCGAGATTTCACCTAGGATTAGGAAGGGGAGTTTGGATTGTAAATCGGGGGATTGTAACACGGATCGTAAGATCCTACAAAATTATTTAAATTCATATTTTTTTTTAGTTTTTCTTTTTTTTATATAGGCACATATAATCATATGCATGTGCATATAAAGTAGTATTAAATGACTAAATCACACTTCAAACACATATTGAACTTAAATTTAAACAGATAAATTAACACAAAATCCAAACCTAAGTACAAAACAACCAAAGATGAACAATTTTATCAAATTGGATAAGAAAAGGACCTGTGAAGGTAAAAAAGATGAACAGTTTTATCATATTGGATAAGAAAGGTGCAATCGAAATTGATAAGATGAGCTTTTTATTTATAAGGGCTTGAGAAGAGCTGCAGGCCACACAAACAGGAAAAAAAGTATAACAGAAGAAAGAAGAATATCCCGTGAGAGAAAGAGAGAAGTGAGCGATAGTTTTCTTTTTAGGTGAAAAGGGGACAGTAATTTTTGGTTTTTTCTCAAAGGAAGAGCGGTAGTTTTATTTTTAGGTGTGTGAGGGCAGATGAGACGATGTAGAATGCCAAGATCAGTCAAAAACTGTGTGGAAGGCCTGTATTCCCCACCCCAGGCTCAATGAACAGCCTTTATAGGCAAATTAAACCGAGTATACATCATAGCCTTGAATTGTTTGAATATAGTTAAGGTGTCAGATTTATTTTTCAGCAAGTACAAGCATGTAAATCTGGTAAGAGCATCAACAAATGTAACATAGTACTTGAAACCAGAATCAGAGGGAAATGGTGCAGGGCCCCAAAGCTCAGTAAAAACAAGTTCAAAAGGCTTTGAATATTTAGTAATAGAAAGGGAAGAGGGAAGGCAATGAGACTTGCCAATACAGCAACATGAGCAAAAATCAGAAGCAGTTTTATTGATAGTAGGAAAATTACACAGTTTGAATACAGTTTTTACAGCAACAGCACTAGGATGACCCAGTCTAGAATGCCAAGTGGCAAAAGAGAGTGAATTACTAGAAGCAGTATTCACTTCTGGACAGTTTACAACTGAACTTTTATTCAAACTATTCACAGACATTTAACAACACCCTGGGTATTGGTTTACAGCTTGGCCTCCTTCAACTTCATTTGTCTAATAAACTCAGTTTGGGGATATGTTTGGTTTCTCTCATAAGTACATTTGCACAATTACATTTGGCTTGAAATCAAGTTTCAAATGAAAGCAATATCAAAGTTGCTTTCGCAAACTCTGTTAGCAAAATGAATTCATCCAAATTTACAATTGCAAACTTTAATCCTAACATACACTGAAGAAATGTGAAAACCAAACAGAGATATCTTCTTATTATTGTTATAGATTATATATCATAAAATATAGAATAGACCTTGAGATATTATTAATATGATATTATAAAATAATACAATAACTATAAAATAAATATTTAAACTTTTAAACCAGTTTTAGTGATATTATTATATGTATTAGCTACTTGTACTATCATTTATCATACTTTTGTCTTAAAATATATTTTATATTTCGGGTAGGATCTTATTATGATCCTACGTTTTATGATCTTATAACTCTTAGAATGTGGGTTTGAACCTAATTCAATCCCAAAAGCTAGCTCATAGAGTGAGGGTTTGCCCCCCACTTATATACTCTATCTTGGCCTTATTTTTAGCCAATGTAGGGTTTTGAGATTTTTCCCAATACACCCCCTTCACGCCCAAAACTTTTGAGCTTGGTGTGTGGATAATAAGGTGGGTGGCCCTTTGAATGGATTTAGAATAAGACTCTAGTACCATCTTAGAATGTGGGTTTGGGCCTACCTCAATCCTAAAAGCTAGCTCATAGGATGAGGATTTGCCCCCCATTTATATACTCTATCTTGGCCTTATCTCTAGCCAATGTGAGACTTGGGGTTTTTCCCAATAGTAACCCTCCTCCATGTCCTAAGTAGGATCTCAATCATGACAACATTGGTTATTATTATGTTTAATTGAGTTCAACATATCTTATGAAGTAGTGATATTTTAAATGTTCTCTTGAAAATATTAGTAGTTATTATCTCTATAGTCATTATTATTATAAATAGATCACTCAGTAATATTCTCAAGCAAATTCAGAAAATAATTTTGTTTCTCTTCTCACAATAATAATACTAACAAAATAATAATAACAGATAAATTGTGATAATATATTTTAGCACATTTAAATTGACATATTACATGACAAAACAAGATGATGGAAGAATCCTTACTTGTCACAAATCTGAAAATTCTTGCATTGTCTGCAAACCCAACGATTGCCAGACACCATTAGAATACAGCAATGAGTGCATGCATGCTGCAAATGAACCATGATAAAATCTTCCTTCATTGGGCAAATGGTTTCACCAAGCTGGAGAGAGATCAAAAGCTTTACTATAAGGAAAATTGTTATTTCCACTCAAGGAAATCCCATACAAATGTTAAATGCAATTAAGTGAGGAAAAGATATAATTTGTTTGAAGATCTAGTTATACAACATCAACATCAACATGCAACAAATTCAAAAACACGATTAGCAATGGACTTCATTTGCTAAAAAGAGGAAATGAACAATAACATGTTCAAAGATCAAAATGGCAAATTACTTTGTGCATTAGGAGAACGTCTTTTGAGGCATTTCCAGAAAGATCTGACTGACCAGATGCTTTCAAAGCCCTTTTTGTTATAGTCTTCTTAGTTGTTCCTTTCTTATTTTGCTTTCTTCCATCTTCTTCTTGACGAAGCTGATAAATCAAATCCTCTGCAGCCCCAGGCCAGTAGTCACCATCAAAATATGGGAGCCTTGCCGCTGTAACCTTAGCCCTACATTCACCAGAAGATACAAAGAAATGATCGTACAAGTTGGTGAGATCAACCACAATATTCTCCTTGGAAGCTTTTCTTAACATGGACAGGTACCTGTAGAAAATTGTTTATGAAACAAACTATAGTTAGAACTTAAACATTTTGTAGATACGGCAACTTTACTTTCTCATTATGTTTATCCTGAAGCTTTTAAACTTACCATTCCCTAAGCTTATCAGATTTTGGAGTTTTCTGAATTTCCGGATGACAATATAAAATATAATCTTCACCCTTTAATGGAGGACATGCCCATATGTAGCAGCTTGTAAAACCACGTTTCTTGCAATACTCAAGGTATCCAATCTAAAAGAAAATCATAAAGAAAACTACTCAAATATTTATATAGAATAGAATTACAGGAAGGAAACAAATTAGAACTTGAATGACTCTGAGAAAGGTTTCCTGTTAGGATATAAGGAGAAAGGAAAGTTAGTAAAGATGGTTGGTTGGAGTATTAATGAGTTAGTTACTACAGTTAGGATATTGATTAGTTAGTTAAGGGGTTAGTTAATTAGTCAGAGGGGTTTATTAGATATAAATAGGGGAAGAAGGATAGGAGACAGGGGGATCTTATCATTTGTAGATTGAGCATTAACTCTTTGTGAAAGGGAAACCCTTGGAGGAGAGTTTTCTCTCCTATTTTCTGTTCTTTTCTTACTAGTCAATAAAATCCTTTCTTTTCTTTCACAATTCAATTATTGGTTCCTAACAGTTCCACAAGGCTGAATAATAGACCAACGCAACACAAGGGCAAGGAATTAGCACTAAGGGTTACCAGAATTTCATGGTAAACAAATGTCCGAAGAGCTTCTCCAGTTGCTGCTTTAACCTCGGGCCTAAAATACTTTACAGAGTCCAGATATGAAAGATAAACCCGGCGTTGATTCGGATATTGACATTCAGATCCAAACTCTTGAACATACATGCCAAAGAGGCATACTTCCACACCTTCAATCTTCTGAAACAACAAAATTACCTGAAATGGAAACCAAAAGTCATCAAAATTCAGAATAAATAATAAAGACTTGATTACCAACATGACTAGCTCTAAAGCAACCTTCCCCTTACCTTCGATTTATATGGGAATTCCGTTGGGTAATTTTCTTCCTGAAAAATCTCCAAAAAACGCTGTTTAACTTCTAACTTCTTGTCAACAGACGACACAACTCGTATAACAAGAGCTTCAGCTCCAGGCACCTGGTAACATCAATTAAAAATGTTTTATATATATCCAGCATAAACACACACCAAATGGAATTGTTTCTCTGCAGGAAACCAGTTGGGAGTTTAATAATCAACCTCCAATAAACAAAATGCCACCAATGTAAAACACACACACACATAAGAGCAAGAATCTATATAAAAAAAATTGAATGATCAAACTATAAGTTCAATACTCCAATCAAATAACCTTATGAAGCATAATATTCAAATAAGTGATAAATGAAACTTTATGATTATAATAAACAACTTGCAGCCATTACTTAGTGACAATTTAATAAGTCTCTTATCAGAAAAAAAAAATAGTGATGCTGCATTGCTTACATATTTGCCAGTGGAAGAAAAAATGTCATAATCAGTGACATCAGTACTTCAAGTCAAGAAAATTCAGAATGCGTTTTGATTTTAGGGATTCTTCACAATTTTAAGTTCTAACAAATAGATGACAATCCTAGCATTATTTCCAATGAAAAATAAGGAAAACAACAGTACTTATCAAGTACTAACTCTCCTAAAAGCTTAAGCTTTTAGGTGAAGGCTTGTGAATGGTATGCCTGAAACCACTGATGCAAGAGGCTATTGGGCTTGAAGAAAGGATAATGCAAAAAGCCCACCCCCTTGTTGAAATTCAACACTATTTTAAAAAAGGTCACATGAATTGAGCTCAAGCCAATTTAATCATATATACGTTACCATGCCAAGAGTTAACTTTACCAAAATCTTAGGGCATTAGATGGAAGCTCATGAATGGTTTTATATGTAACAATAACAATCTCTACATATGCAATATACAAAGAGATCAATCACCTCATCATAACTTTTCCCTTGAAGTCGGGCCCTCTCTTGTCTTTCGTGCTTTAGTCTCCTAAATAATTGTTGCTCTATGTGGTCACTGAGAATTGTTCTTGGTAAATCCTTGGCTCCAAGAACAGCACTTTGGGGTAAGGGCTTGCGCTCACTTCTTTCTACTTCTTGAATATAGCAGTTAGGGCAAGTGTATTCAGCTTGTCCACCATCATTTCTTCGACCATTAAATAAGGCACAAATTTGATGTTGCCATGCCTCACATTTATCACATTGAACCCACTGCATTCAGATAAAAATAGATGGTTATTAAAACAAAGTAAACTGCCAACCAATGAACAAAATAAGACATGATACGCACCCATTCCTCCGTTTCCTCGTCATTTTTCTTCTTTTCTAACCTTGACTTAGGAAAAGGAGTCCCATCAACAACAATGGTGTCTCCACGAGGCTCATTATAGCATGGAATACAAAAATAATGCCGCGTATCACCAGTACCCATGGTATAATACATATAATTTCGTTTAATCCGAACACCACATGTTGTGCAATAAATAGGGGATGGTTCAAAAGTTAGTTTCTCTACAGCACACAATTGACAGGAGTTCTCACTCATTGAATGCTCCATTGCTTGATTCTTCTCTGCTTTTGATTTGCTCTGTCACAATAAATAGATGCATCATGGTAAAATTAGAAAACTGAGTCAATTAAAGAAGTATAAGGAATTAAGGAGGACATACAGCTACTGAACAAGTAAAAGCAAATGGTACATAATTGTTAGACAAACCTTCAAAAAATTATTCATGAACATCCTAGGAAAACTATCATATCCTACCATTTTTAAATAATTGGGATGATAGGAATGTTTTTTTTTTCCCTTTTCAATGTGTATGTAACTATATAACTCAATAAATTCCATGAACATCTAAAAGCAAATATAATGGTTGGTTTGTCAATATGCATTGTTGCATGTAAAATATAAACCTCACAAACATAATGGGAAGCTAAGATGAAAATAAAGCTGAGTGCATTAAGTAAATTAAGCATCTAGAAGAAGAATTAGAAAATATATCTTCATGAACTTGATAAAATGCAGGGAAAAGATTCAAACACTGAAACAAATGATAGACATATCATATTATATCCATAAAAAATCAAAGTTCAGTAGGATGACAAACAGCATAGGTATTTAGATGTGATAATAATAATTAGGAACCCATGTGCTGCATATGCATGATAATTCACCATTTTCAGTTGATGCATTTGTAGTCATTCTGCAGTGTTTGGCAAATGTTGGGCTTGGGGTTAACTAGGGTTGGGGGTTTATGTAAGACAAAGGCATGGCAAGCTCAATGAAGTGCTAGGATTTCATACTTTTTAAACTATAACAGAACTGATTCATGATACCATTAAATTAATGGCTATAAAGTAATTTTTCCATTGAAAAAAAATGCACAAGAATAAATAGTCTTACTTGGCCAACCCATCGCCTGAGGCCAGTGATATGTTCCCTGACTTGCTCAGGAGTAAACAACTCAGTCAATGAGACCCCCTTTATTTTTGGCTTACCAGACTTGGTTCCAACTCCATGTTCAGATGGCTGGGACACATTTTCTTGCTTATCTTGTCCACTTTCTTTCTCAGTTTTAATATTTTCTGGCCTAGCTATAGTAGCAGGCTCATTATATGTGACAAGCTTACCAGTGGGCATTTTATCATGTGCACTATCCTCATCCATTTTTGTCTCACTAAGATTTTCATGAATTGAATGCACCAGAACTTCTGCTTTAACTTCAGTAAGCTCAGATTTAGTTGATATAGACATGTCACCACTGGGATAGGTTCGGCGCTGAGTACCATTCGAATCTCGTGAGTCACAATTTGGAATAACAGATGAAGAAGAATTGTCATATTCAGGATTAATGGACTGGGTGCACTGCTCAGTTTTCATACGTTTTAGAGATGGTAGGTCTTCTGAAGTTTCAACCACTAGTGGAGACTTTGAGATCAATCTAGGTGATGGACCCACCACATTATAGGATTCGCAGGATCCATTTAAAGCATTTGGCAAACATGATTCAGGATCGGACCAAATTTTGGGCTTAAGTTGAAATGCAAGCCGATACTTTCTTACCAAAACACAAACAGGGCAATGTGGATTATTGCATTTTATGAAATGAAGAAGCAATTTCCTGGTAGGATGACAACGAGGATATGGACAATGAGGAATAGTGCATCCATCTATGTGATTGCATAACTTTTGTGCAGTAGAACAATGGCGTTCTAGGCAATGTCCTTCTGGGGCAGAACAGCGTCGAGCATGATGTAAAAATAAAAGCCACCTCTGTTGATTCCTGTGTGCCTTCTTTATAGTACTGCTTGGCTCTATCAGCTCGGTTGAGCTTGTAGGAGCAACGGCTTGACCAATAATAGATCCATCTGATGATAAAGTATTGCATTGAGCTTCGTCCTGCCCTGATATTCTCTGATGAAAATCCATGGGAAGATGCTGTTCATGTGACATACCCTGAGGAATGTGGTGTTCATCTAGTGATTGAGGCCATTGATTTATATGTATGGATTTGGATTGTGACCCAGCTGAAAGACAGCTGAAATTAATTTGTGACTCTGAAACCAATTGATGTGGATGCAACATTTGTTGTGAAATCTGAGGTGGTGATGAGGATGAGTCATGCTGGTCCAATGAAAGATGTTGAGCAACCTTAGAGCAATCTTTAGAAGAAATTTGCTGGAACTGGTTCTGCATCTTAGATACATGGAACTGTTCAGAAAGCTGAGAATCAAGAACTTCTTTATGTGGTTCAACTCCAGACTCAGACTTTACTATATTGTCCAGATTGGAAGAGAGCTGAGACTGAGAGAAGGCATCATTGTTGACCAAATGCTGAGGTTGCTGACTTTGCAGCTTCGGTTGAAATTGCTGTGGAGCATACAGCTCTGACTGGTGACATTGTTGGGGTCTTTGCTGATATTGTTGTTGAGTATGCACATGGCCATCTCTTGAAGTCAACGAAGACTGGTATTTTAAATATTTCAATGAATTTATTGCTTGAGACTTTTGATGAGCAGTCTGATGCATATTGTTCAAATTTGAATGACCACTTACCAGTGAGCTGGTAATGGGTATTGATGGCAATTTTCCTGCATTCATGTTCTGAGTGTTCATCATAGACCCAGAGGATGTTGCAGATGCATAAAAGCTTGCAGAAGTGAAAGTGTCAGCATTAGTCAATCCATATCTGTCACCTGATAATAAGATTGTTACCCTTTGTGTGAGATTCCAATTAGTACAGAGAAAAAATAATACCTTCCCAATTCCCATCCCTCAAAGTCCAATAGGAAATGGTGTGCACATAAACATATAGATGCCACACACCCAACAAACAACAACAGCGAAGCTTTTTCCCATAAGGTTGACAGCATAATGTTTTTTAGTTAGACCACTAATTAAGATTATCATATCTCTTTATTTAAATCTTGATTTATGTCGGTTATCTTGTTTCATTATCTTTTCCAATATTAATAAGATCTGGATATCAGAATCCTGATTCCAGATCCTTCTTTATTAATTAGGATACATTTTAGATATAATCCTATTAATTAGATATCTCTTTATTTTTTATTTTATTAATTCGGATCAATTAGGATAATTGTTAGGCATATCTTTGTAGCCTTTTTAAAGGTCAGACTTGATTAAAATATAATCAATGAGAAATAATTTCAGAAAAACTTGTGCTAGTATAGGAGGGGCTTTGTCAAGGAGGAGTTTGCTTCTTGCTTTCACCATAGGTTGCAAGAAGGATTAGTCCACATCTAGACCTGTGACCCGATTCTTCACTAAGGTTCATAACAGTTTTGTCATAAATCATGTGTTCCCAAAAAACAACAATACAGCTAAAAAAGATTATAACACCACAGGGAGGCGCAGGAAGGAGGTAAAGGTCTTTGATTTTATACTTAATTATACTCCTTCCATCCCTAAATATAAGACTCTTTTAACTAATTCGCAACCTTTAAGAAAGTTGGTTAATATAGTTATTAGCATTAAATTTGTTAACAATTTGTATTATTTTGCCAAAATTACCCTTAAGTTTACATGGAATCATAATTTGTCTTTTTCAACTTAATTGTTTTCTCACCTAATTAATTAATGTGTGCTAGTCTTCTTAACCAATCCTTATAAGAGAGATAATGTATTTATCTTTTAAATATATAACATTTATTGTAAAGTAATAAGGGTATTTGGGTAAAAAAATAATTAATGCAAAAGAATTTAGATTTTTTTTATAAAAAGGGACAAATAAAACTGAAAAAAGAGTCTTATATGTATGGATGGAGGGAGTACTTAATAATATTAATAAAAACTAACATACCCTAGTGCCATAAGGCTCCTCGCTAAGCAAAGCTATGAGGGGTGGTATTGTATGCAAAGAGGTTGTTTCTTGATTCGAACCCATGACCAATTGGTCACTAAGGCACAACTTTACTGTTGTGCCAGGGCTCGCCCTTATGATTTTATTATACATAATAAAATCAAACAAAAAGATTAAGAAAGATTACCCTGCACTACTGGCTGTTGATTTTGATCAAAGTGCTGCTGTAAGTGTTTAGGGCAATTAGTGTATGTTGAAGAATAGTCATCAGTGCCAGGTTCATTTGCAAGTTGTATGCTGTTTCCAATCAAGCCTAGCCCATTATTTATAGAACCATTTGGATATGCAAATGAATTTTGCAGCAAATCAGATCTCATTCCACCATGAATTTGACTGCCAAGGTTGTGCAAAGCAGGATTGTTGTGGTCACTGTCTTGGAGCTTCTGGTGCCACTGAGGCTGTGACTGTGACAGTTTTGTAGAATCAACACCGGAAAAAGAACTGCTATTAGTTGAAGGATCCATATTTGTATATGAATGATTATTACTGACACTAAATCCTGGAGTTGGAATCATCTGGCTCGTAGCTCTTTGCACCCCCACCGATGACATGTTTCCTCCTGAACCAATGGAAAAATATGTAGAAGACTGCTGGTAACCATTAGACAAACCTGCAATATAGACCCTAAAATGCAGGGAAAGAAAAACATACTGAAAGGACTAAGGAATCAAAACAACAGAATTACCATCAGATCTATTTAAAGAGCTGCCACGCATGTTACCTGCTGGTAACATGCTTGCACTATTGACAGATGAGGATGCTATGTTGTTACACCCACTGGCAGGAATCATTGAGGCATCCACAGAAGATGCTATGATCATGGTTGAATTTGTAACATGGGACATACCAGGGGTTGGTATCATTGTACCAATTGGAGAAGAGCTAACAAGCTGTGGATGTTGTTGGTTGTGATTAGTCATAGATGACCTTCTAAGGAAATTAGATAAGCGACTCTCTAGTGTGTCCAAGTTCATGTAGTCCTCCTAAAAGACAAATCCAGAACATCATCAACACTATAAATACTAATTGTTGACTAAGAGCATATAAAACCAGAGAACAATCCAAAGATCCTAAGATTAACCTAGGAAACAGTGTAAAGGTCCCATGTTGTAACTTATAGAATTAGAAATTTCATGGATTTAAACAGAGGAAAAGTAAGTTTGGATGACATCCCTCTAATTAGGGGAAAAGAAAATTAGTTAGAGGTCAGGAAAAACCTTAGAGATAGCAGTTTTTAACATGCCCTCTTCGAGGCGTTTTGCAAGATCCTCAGCCTTCCTTCTATGTGCTTCTATAACTGGAGGCTGGTACCGCTGCAATAGTATATTATATCTGGAAGGTAAAAAGTAGCATGTGTATTGTTGTTAAAATTGAAATAAATGGTACCTTCTCATGAAAGAATTAACCCAAAAGCTAAAGATGTTCAGTGAATGCATGTGAATAGTTTTATATCTGAAACAAAGATTAACACAGTCTAAACTTTTGCGTATATTATGCAATTTTTAAGTTATGAAAACCAAAGATAGATGGGGCCAAGGGTGCATAATAGAATCAAATATGGAGAGAAAATAATCCAGTTCACCTAACAAAACCCACACTACAAGAATCCTAGTCAACAACTTTGATAGATTGAGCTGGCTAATACGAAGTTAGGCAATAAATTATGAAAGTGACTAAACAGAATCTGTTGTCATATCTTATAGCCTAAAAATCACACTAAGCCTTATATGTGAGACACAACACAAGGCATTACCTTGGACATAAAACAAATATACAGAATAATTAAGTTCCCAAATTATTTCTTTCCATTTTGTTTTACTACGAGAAGCACCAAGCCTTATGCCCTAATCATACTACATGGGTTGCTTGATCAATGTCATTGAGCTCTATCAAAAAGACAAAACTATTCCTCTTGTTTTGATTTAGATAATTTCAATGGGTTATTTCCTAATATGAACTCGTGTTAAAAATGTATTGACTTTCATATTACATAGTTTCACCAGATTGGGAGTACCAAAAAATCAACTATATAGAAATATATTAAAAACAAAACTTACATTTTCTCTAGAGTTAAAGAACGTGCTGTAAGAAATTCAGGGTCCATAGTTGGACAAACTCCTACATTTGACATCTGAGGCAGGGCATTTCGATTCAGTTGAATCAGGCCAGGCAACTGAGGTCCTGATTGATTAGGAGCCTTCCCCGACATCTTTTCTGGAATCTGTGCCTGTAATTTTAACTTCACTTTCTTTATTATTCACATTTGCATTACCAACCAAATATTGCATTTCTAAAACCTGTGCCAGGATTCCACCATCAACTAACAGTTCAGCTGTAAGCCTGTACCATGAACCCGTTGTCATGGTAAGAACAAAACAACCGGACGATTTATATGTAAATCTTGAAGGGGAATATAAAACTAAATATGATTATTTGACATAAGTCACAGAACAATCCAAGACCCCGAGCACCAAACTGTTGCAAGTAAAGTCAATGTCAAAACACGGTTTAAGGCATATCCAAAGTCAACAATTCATGGACCCAAAGTACAAAGAAGAAAGATATCGGAAGTTACAAAATCTGGAACGAAATGACAAATATATTAAATGCAAGCAACCATTATAAAATATGCTGAATTTTATCAAAAGGAAAGGCGCAGACAAAATTCCGCTAAGCAAATCCCCCTCTGCCCGTGATTGGTAATTGAAATATTAAAATTAGATTAATATAAATTTAATTAACCATAATAATTACAGCGAGTAACCCACGGTAGATAGTAAATTAAATCAAATAAAAACAGCAAAAGGAACAAATAAACCCTAACGTTGATGGTTTGCAACGAACCTAAACGCTGGAAAATAGGGTACAGACCTGTCAGAAGTTCCGAAGTAGCCACAACTATCGACGACCACGATGACCACGACGACTACAATCAACGATTCGTTTACCTTAGAAAGTCGGTTACACCGTTCCCATGTAAAGGCACGTACGAATTCGGACACGAAGAAAAACGGAAATTGAAGAATGTGAAAATATAAAGGGGTTATTTGGTTTGAGAAAATATTTTCTATTTTCATTTTTTTTAAAATAATTTTTATTTTTAAATTTTTAAAATTTAGAAACTGTGTTTGGTTAAATTTCTTATTCTCTCTGTTTTCAGAAAATAAAATATGTTTGATTTAACTATTTTCAATAAAATTTCATGAAATTATTTTAGTATAAATTTTATAAATTATTTTAAAAAAATATAATATGTTTCCTCAATAATAATTATTAAAATCATTGTACTATTTATTTTTAAAAATAAACATAAAAATTAATATTGAATCTTAAGTCTCAAACCAAAAAATATATACACATAATCATTAAATACATATTAAATAAAAAATGTTTAATAACTTATTTTTTTGGGCTTTCGGGCTCTTCTAGATCTTATTTGTAGTTGGAAAGGGGGAAAAAGAAATAATAATTTTTTTACACAAATTTAAGAAATTATTTTCATGTTACATTACATAAATAAAATAATATTTATAGTCTTCCATAATTTTTTTAAAAAATGAGCAAATTAGGGGTTGAATAAGTGAAAGAAAAAGTGAGAAGATATTCAGTACGTTGCGGGAAACAAATTCGAGAAAGACGTTGGCTAGCATGGGAAAACTTTTGATATCTCTCATTGAGTGAAAGTAAGCTGGTGCGTCCAATATTGTTTTTTAGATACGTGGGGAAGTACCATGGGCATACTTACATTGGAATAAATTTAAATAAAATCAAGCGGTGAGAAGCAACACGCCAACATCGCGTCCCTCTCGACCTGCCTCGTCGTCTTGACTTTAATTATGCTAGTCATCTTCGCCATCGTGTCCTTCTTGTGTTCCTTGTTGCAACATCGTCCTTGTCATCCCCCTTCAACCATTGCACCCAGTCGCAGTAAACAATTGTCGAAAATCCTTTCCTTTCTTTCTTTTTTTTTCGGCCCCCCCCCCCCCCCCGCTTGTCTCCTAGATCTGGAGATTCCATGATCTAATCCAAAATCCTAGTAGACATGGAAACAACATCCAGTTCCATACTAAGGCAAACTCTTAATCAAAGAGCTAATAGCAGAAACAATAAATAAATAATAGTAACGTTGAACCAGTGAAACTAACACAGCTACCGAATGGCTCGTAAGAAAACACCGCCACTGATACATGAACAACGTTTCCGCTTCCACCAGCAATGAAGGAAGGATGCACAAGCGTTGCCACTATGACGTCCTGTTGAAGATAAAATTTGAATTTAAATATTGTTTCTCTCAGATAGAAACAAGTTATTAAATTAGTCTAGATAAGAAGAAATTTGAATTATTGTTTCCTAATATTAAACTCAGTTTGTTAACAATACTTATATAAATATATTTCATTTAAGAGATGAATGAAATTATGAATGAATAAATAAGAAATTATTATTTTCATTTATTCATATCTGATTTTCAATGTAATATCACTAATTATGATTAATGTAATTTAGATGATATTTGCTTAATTAAACGGATTAACGAAAGAAATGACAATTTGGTCTTTGCTAGAGGTAAGGGTGTAACAAGTAATTGCTGGATGCATCCCTGTCCCATGTTAAAAAGCTAGCTGACCACATTTCCTTCATTTTCTTCTTCTCTGATTTTCTCCACTCCCAAGCTGCATTTCATGCCACTCCTTCTTGATTAGTGGCTGAAATTATGAACTAAGCAAGAAAGAAAGTTCTTTTCTTTGTCCTTTGTTGTTGTTGAGCTTTGGTGGTGAGTGATTTGAAGAAAAGAGTGAAGCTTGAATCTGCCCACTTTCGTTCAGAGCTGCTGGACCGAAATTGGAAGCCATAGAGAGCTGGTCCACCCTCTAATTTGGTTAATTGAACACTAAGGTTGGTAATCTCCTCCTATTTCTCCTTGATTCTTAAGATTAGGGTTAGGGTTGGAGTGAAATTGATAAATGTTGAGGATTGGGAGGGTGAGACAGTTTTGAAGTCTGAGTTAGAGTGTGTAGAAGTTGATTTTAAGTTGAAATGGTGTTCTATGCATGAATCATACATGCATGTTCATGACAGCCAAGGACACCAATCTGGTCAGTTCTGGTGTTTTCTACATAACAGGAGTTATTGGTGTCCAAATGGTTTAAAATCAGTGCCATTTGAAAGCTAAGAGAGTTAGGTATATTCTGGAATTTTCGTGCTATTTTTGGAGGTCCTCAGAAATTATGGTGCAGAGTATAACAAGCTGTTATACTCTGTTTTTAGCATATTTTTCTGCTGCAGAGACCAATCTTGCAGAAATCATAAATCAGTCTAGGATGATCCAAATTGAGTGATTCCAATGGCTATAGAAAGATATGTATGTGTAATTTATACCTGTAAAATCTCAGGTTATTTGGATGAGTATCCTAGTGTAGGCAGGCGTTTGAAAATGGCTGTTTGGGCTGTTATGTTGCTGTCAGCACTGTTTTAGTGCGTGACAGTTCTGATATTTTGATTGCTACAGAGACTGTGGTTTATGGAATTGGATGAAACCAGTTGCGTTTGAAAGATGAGAGATAGATCTAGATGCTTCTAAATTCCCTTGATTTTAGGAGCTTCCTACAGGGACTTATGGATTTTCAAAGTGGGACAAAATCTGCATAATTTTTATGCAGTAGATTTTGTTTTTCTGTGTGTTTGGTATATTCGATGCTTGTACGGATAGGATGATTGTTGATTCATGCTTGTGTGCCTTTGTATAGGGCGTGACACTGAGGGTGTCAGTGGTGGAGGCCACAGTTCACGGATTGAACAGCAGAGCACGACTTTGCCAGGTAAGTTCGTAGTTCTTGGGAGTGTTTCCCACTGCTTGAGTTCCACCACACTCCGAGGGAGTGATGGTTGCATACATGATGCATGTACATTGAACTGGTTGTTACAGTTTTCTCATGATAATATGTATGCATGATTCTATGCTTTGTGTGAATGGTTATCTGTTGAATAGATCTTCTGGCCAGTTAGATAGATACGGACCTCCCTAGGAGTAAAGCGCAACTCCTAGTTTGGTTTGCTCACGTAAAGGGTGATGATGATCCCTTAAGACCAAGAGATAGGTGGTCCCGTCGCGGTTGAAGCCTATTCTTGGAGGTGCCATATACGTGCATCCATGTGTAAAGGGGTAGCTCCCGATGGGATAGCACGGGTGTGAGTTTCGGTCTCGCACTGGGGACTGAGGGTCCCAGATGCTGATGATGATGCATCTTTGGCGGGCGTAGTACCACAGATATACATTAGAGCTAGATGATGACTATGTATTATTGTGAGGGCCGGGATGCCTAGTGATTGTGATGCCTTTGATGTTGTGTATCATGGAAGTGAGCCAGGGAGGAGGAGAAGCCTCCAAGAGCCCTGAGCTTACTGATATGTGTATCTCACCCGTGTGGGGATTATGTTTTTGCAGGTGATTCATCTGACAGAGATGATAGGTCTCAGGGCAGGAGGTCCCAGTAGAGACAGTTCTTGCGTAGCTGCTTGGCAGCATTTTGAGAGCATGGAGGCTCATTTGTTATGTTGATGTATTTTGTATCCTGGTTCAGGGAAGATGTGGGTGTACACATGTGATGTTCATGTTTATTTTTATGATGTGTAAACACTGTTGGTTTTGTATGCCCTCTCGGAGGATGTAATCTGTGAGAACATGGCAATGGATGCCTATTCTTTTGTATCGTCATAGTGGTGGTTGAGATGATGTATATATGTTATACCATATTGAGACATGTGGTTTATTCTCCTGTTATATCTGTAGAGATATTGTTGATGCATCTGCCGTTCTTTATGTTGTTTTGGATCGATGAGGCTGGCTTTAGTGTATTGAAATTTGTATATTTAATTGAGGTTACTTACCATACATAATGAATCAAGAGATATGGTTTTAAAAAACGCTTCCATGGGTTTTAATTAAATTAATTAATGCGCTTATCTGATTAAGTAATTGTTAATACGCCGGATGCATATGGGGTGTTACAATCAAGCCTGACTTTATTAGAACCTGTTTTCTCCTTCAATGGATGACTTACCATACATATACATATTTGTCTATATCTATGCTAAAAGTTTTAACAAGTTATTATCTATGATAAGCACACTATTTAAACCCCATTCTACTGTGATTGTTGTCATTTAAAAAATGTAGCAGTATGGCACAACTCAAACTATCGTAACAACATGCATTTGTGAATAATGGAAGTATCAAATACTCACATTCCATGCCACCACATTTTTAATATAGTCACTTTCATTTATGAGAAAATGCGAAAAATGTCAATTTTGTGTTTCCAAAATTCTTATATCTTTTTTTAAAAAATATTTTCAAAATTTGAATCTACATATTTTGAATCTTTTTTCCGTTTTCATTGAAAATGAAAACAAAAAATGGACAAACCAAACAACACCTAAGGCTTTGTTTGTTGATGGAGGCTAGCGTGCGAAAGGGAAGCAAGACTTGCACAGTGGGGGAGTTTCTGTAAGTCATATCTCACTGTCAAATTTATTTTATTTTTAATCAATGACTAGAATTCATTTCCTTTTTCTTTTTACCAATTTGACCATCGACCTCTTTGTCACGCTACCAAACCTTCACTTCCCCTATAAGACAGATGACTCCCACGTTGTCTACCACAATGGTCTTCGTCCCAGTGCAACCAAACCTTCACTACCTCTCGAAGACATATGCTCGCCACAATGCTCCCACCCTCTAAACAATTGTCAGTGATGTGCCATCGCTGATGTAAAATTCATATTCACACCAAATAAAAAATCATACCTGTCGATGGTTGGTTTCAAAGAAGTAAAGGCGAAGGGTGCCGAGAGGAAGAATAATTGTTGCAGACGTCACGCCGTTGCAAACGAAAAACCCATATCTATTTCACTCTAATTTTTGGTGATGTCGTGGAGGTTCACATTGAACTACGATTAAATTTTTGGTTTCTTGAATTTGTCATTCTCCGTTGAAATTTGACAAGATGCATACACTGTCATTGAAATCCAAGTTTGTATCATCTAGATCTAGATGTTCTTTAAGAGACATATCGAGAAAGAAGATTGTGTTTTGGTTTTCGATCTGATTGTTTTGACATTGAATATTGTTCTGAGAAAGGAAAATGTATGTGATTGAGGGATACATAAGAAAAACAACTTCAAAAAGTGGTGGACGATGAAGTGCAGAGGATGGTGAAGACGCAAGCAATAATGACAAACACAACCAATTTTACATAATTTGACACTAACAAACCTTAAAATTTATTATAATTATTATAATAATACCACAAATAATTCATTTTACATAACTTTACATTAACTAACTTATATATATATATATATATATATATATATATATATATATA
>CM023954.1:0-36527 GCA_013407115.1 Glycine latifolia
TGTCCGTGAGGCTCTGCTGAGCAAAGATCTTTGTATTGAGCTTCTCAGCGTCCTCCAGTTCTGAAGAAGAGGGTTGTGGTTCAAACCGGAGAGTGGGAATGCGAAGAAGGTTTGTCCATATGGCTCTTTTGACAGTGGAATTGAGACAGAGATTGGAGGACGAAAGAGAGGGTGAAACTTCAAGCTTGGCCCACAGGGCTGCAAGAGTTAGTCCATCTTCAATCCCATCACATATCTCTTCCACCGCAGCATTCACAACCGAGTCCATTCTTTATTCTTTATATTATATGTGATACATGAAGGTCTTCAAAAATTTATCAGCATATGTAAGCATAAAGGGAATAGGCTACATAGATGGCAGATTTGGTGGATTGCTCTAACCTGGAGTACTTGGCATCATAGGAATAGAATCGTCTTTCATAATGAAGGTTTTAATGGTCAGAAGCTGCTGGAGGATACAATGTTCTTTTGCTGGTCTTGGCTCAAAAATTTGGAGCCAGGTTTTGATATTCATTTCCATTACTGGTCAAGTAACATGAAGGACGGCTTTGGTTTTCAGGGGAGGGTTTAGAATGTATTTTTTCCTTTTCGTAGTAGCTTTTAGTCAGAACTCAGTTGGCTTTTTTCTTCTGTGTTTTAAGCCACCTAGGTTCTGCTCTTGTTCATGCTAGGTTGTACACCCTGCAGTACTACTTGTACTGTACCTTTCTATCTTATATATATTATCTTTGCTGATCAAAAAAAAAAAAAAAATGTAAGCATAATAACAAATAAAAAGACAGAAAGGAGAAATCAAAATGCTCAATAGCAAATCAGCAACAAAAATACCCCATAGTGTGGTGCGCGATGCCGCTGATCGTAGCACTGAAGTGGCAGACCCACATTCAAGCTAATGTCTGCAAGTGCGGACATAAAAATCCGCGGACCTGATTTTCTTTTTTGCTTTACTGCTAATCTTGCGCCAATCCCTACGGAGCACCTAACATTACCTATTGCCACCCTATTTCGTGCCCTAAACACGACCTAGTACCTTGTGTGACCCGTTCCTTATTTTCTTATATGTTTTGCGCAGTAAGAAAAAAAATTTAGGATAGTTTGGACTGATTCATCTCTTCTCAAAAGTCCGCACCTTTTCAATTTTAATTTCCCGTCAAACAGTAAAACCGAACTTTTGTCCCTATGTATGGGCTACAGTTCCCATTTTTTGTTGCTTTTTGCATGATTTAAAATTTTTTTTTTAAAAAACTTCAGGGACGCTGCCCTCGAACCCCGTCACTAAGTGTAGGGGCGGACCCACGTGCGGACATAAAAATTTTGATTTTTTTTTAATAATATCTGTGTTAGACTGGCAGTGGAGGTCTTGATAACGAAGGAAACCAGCTTCCTCGCCTTGTTTATATTTCTAGAGAGAAAAGGCCTATTACGACTACCAATCAAGAAAGATTATTCAGCTAGGTTCAATCAAATTCAAATAAAAATAATGATAACTAACAATAGAAAGATTACGACAAACCTGTTTTATTTTTCCAGTAGTATCGATCATGCGACTTTGAATTTCAAGGAAAGCCTGCATTTTGTGTATCAAAAAATGGTTACAACAATTGGAAGAAGTATATATAAAACAATTTCGAATATGGAGACAGAATGAAACAAAGAGAGAGTGTTATTACAGTTCTGTTAGCTTCGTCTTCCATCTAAGAGATGATCCTAAGAAGTCTGCACACTGCAACTCTCAAAAACCCTAACGCGATTGGATTCGAGAACAGGAAGCAGAAGAAGAAGAAAAATAAGCACTTGAATCAAACGCACAGTTTCGTGGTCAAATTGGCGCTTAGGTTTTGCTTATTCTATTTTCCCCCCAAACCGTATTTATCTACTTCCGAATTGTTTAAAAATAAATTTAATTCTTGGATTTTACTTCGTTGAATTGTCATTCATTTTTCTCAAATAGATATTAAATTTCACTGATGATAGTGATTTTCTTGATAAAAGCCAACCTTTTTCCTCACCAAACATAATTCTATTCATTTTTTTAGAATTAAAATAAATTATTTATTGAAATAAATAATTTAAATCAAAATACATTAGCTTTAATAATATTCTTAAAAAATGCAATTTATCTAACCAATATAAATACTTTCAATATAGTACTGGAGTATATTCTCATATTTATTTTGGAGGATTGGTAAAATATGGGGACTAAATGATTGGTCGAATTATTATCTGCAACTTGTTACAAAAGCAATTACATTTTGAGTCGGTTCATAAGCTTATACATAAAGCATTGATTTAAATTTTTTTTACAAGAAAATTTTTGGAGGCACTACCCCCGAATCCCGTCATTAAATATGCAGACATAAATAAATTATAAATTTTTGTGGGTATGCCAGTGACTAAGTATGTAGACATAAATAAATTTATATAGGTCTGTCAGGGGTGTGAAATGGAAGGAAGAATAGTTGTTGTGGGAAAGATCAAGAATGAGAGGGTTTTATCCTTTTCCTAGTTTATTCTTTCAATTGCAATTCGAATATACGAAAGAAAAAAAAAATATGGAATTTCAAACACACGAACGCATGTTTGCCTTAGTTGAACACAACATGACAAAGGCTAGCATACGAAAGTAAAATAACTTTCGTATGTGCGCAAGTTTAGGAAAATGAAAGCAAAATGCTATAAACCGTTCAGATATAATAATAATTAAATGGATGTACATTATTTGTTTTTGGTTACCGGTTTCGTTGATCTTTTAAAAAAGTTGTTGGTTTAATAATAATATGAATCTTATTATTTATAAAGTAAGAAAAAGAGATATGTAATTCCTTTTGTTGGGATACCGAGGGGGGTAAATATCGGGGAGATTTACACCTGAGTAACCATATAAGTGAATTAGACACCACACCTTAACCCAAAACCTTAAGGCTCAGGTTTATGGGTCTTCTCTTCACTTATATGGTGTTCAACTCTTCTATTTCTATCCGATGTGGGACTTTAACTCACACTTGTACTCCAACAATCTCCCCCTCAAGTGTGAGTCTCTCCACATGGTAGTCTCCCCCTCGAGCGGAAGTCATTTTTCAAATTCACAAGTAATGGCTTGTACCGCCGCAACACTTGCGGGACTCGCTGTGCCTGGGCTCGCCAGGAAGACTTTCGATACAACGGATCTCAATGTTCATGAATCCACAAACGCTTTCTTACTTGTCCGAGCCGGTAGTGTCGAGTCAAACCTTTGGCTCTGATACCACTGTTGGGTATCTCGGACCCTCAAATCAATTTGCGGAAGCGGAAATAAAATCAAAAGGGAGAGAGAGAGAGACAATCTGAATTTGTTTTACGTGAGAAAACCTTCCTCAATGTGAGAAAATAAAAACTCACGGGACCTAGTCCAGTATCAAAATCCACTATAACAATAATCGGTTACAATGAATCAAAAACACACCAATGTGGTGGTACACTCAACCTCTCCAACAATGGTGGTCACTCAAACGCTCACAGTGTTTCACTCTAAGCTCTCAAATATGCAGGCACAGTGGCTTGCTCAAATATATCACTCAAGACTGTCACTTGAGGCTCTCAAATTTCTGTGTGTCTTGCCTCCACCCTTACTCATCTATTTATAGGATGAAATGGACTGGACCTAACCTATCAAATATTATTTGATTTATATCTTATCAAATAATAACAAGATTATATCTTAATTCACTTATATGATTACTCAGGTGTAAATCTCCCTGATATTTACCCCCCTCGGTATCCCAACACCTTTACCCTAACCTTATCCCTGTTCCACCCTTCCATCTACCACGCGACCCTTCAAAAAACCCCAAACCGTAACCTTATCCCTCACTGCACCACCCTCGCGTTCCACTCCTTCTGCATATGTGGAGAAATGATAAAGATTCCCCTCTAGCAATACCGCTGGTGAAGCTTACTAGGTTCTACTCAACTTGTGCTATTCATTCTTTATCTGTTTCCCATATATGGTTTTGCACTGGTCAAAGAAGATAAGAAAAAGGGTGTGGAGGATAGTGGAATTGGCCAAAGATTACCTCGCCTATTTAGTTATAATGTGTCATGTAATAAATTATAGTATGATATTAATTTCTGCTATTTCAATGGAGTTTTAATTGGGTCGGGATTAAATATTATAGTTGTTCATAGAATTTAATGATATTTTTTTATGTAAATAGAATGATTTTTTTTAACTGAAAATGGAATGGAATGATATTTTATAATGCTATCATATTAGGCCGGGAATGGAATGATATATTATAATAGTTTTTACCATGAAGGTAGTTAGTAAATTTATGTAGAAAATTAACAAAAAAATGGTTAAATATTATACTATTAATTGTTATTATGTTCATTTTCTAGCCCTTTTTTGGTGCAGAATTTTATGTTTTGATGCCTCTTCCTGTCTAAAATAAAATCATTTTTTTCATTTTCAATATATTTTCTTCTTTTTTCCAAATCAAATTCATAAATTTTATAAACCTAAGACCATCAAAATAAACTCTTCAAATTAAAAATGTTTTTTAATTTGTTTATTTAAATAAACAATATTAAATAAATATAGAAATCAAACCAAATTTATTTTATATTCAAAACTATCTCACCTAATAGACTTAGACATTAAACCTATTAAAAATACAAGGATCAAATTGATAATACTACAAAAATGTAAATTTTTAAAACAACATATCATTTTCAAAAAAATATTATCAACTATATTTACATTAAGACACTTACACATTATATATAGAAGATTTCGTGACTTTTACTTTCATCGTTTAGCCACTTTGTATATAAAAATAAATTATACCAAAAGTAGAAAATGATTCATCTTAATTATGACAAATTATAAATCAAAATTTAGAACATTAAATAATATTAAATCATTTATCTATGAAAAATCATATTAAATGATTAAAATTTAAAAATAATATTTTTTTAATGTAATGATCACATTATGTGATCAAACTTATCCTCTTGATATCAATATATGATTTTATAATATAAATTTATAATTTTTATTTACTATAATAATAAAATATTTTCACAACAATATGACTCTATTTTTTCAAACATTACCAATGTAAACTTCAAGTATGTACCCAAAAAATAATAAATTTTGAGTCATTAAATATGACTAAAATTCACATGTTTTAATTATTTTCACTTTCAATTTTTTTTACATTAATATAATGTATGTCATAACATGTAAAATTGACTCTAGCGACGGTAACTAAATATTGTTGATAGAGATTGCTTAGAACTAATGTTGCATTTTTCAAATATATTAAATCAGATATTTCAGTTCAATCTTTTAAATTAAAATTGTTAACTAAGTTGTTATTAAGAACTGAACTGTTTTTCTTCAATTCAGTTATTAAGAACTATTTTTCAAAATCAATTTGGGAGAAAATTTGAACTATGACCACTCCCACTCGAATGCCTCAAAACGCTTAACTCCTTTTCTTGCATGGCCACGTAAAACATTATCGACAATTTGATTATTATTCAACATTACAGTGTCTAGTTTCATTAATGGTCTATTACAAAGTGATATGGTTGGTTGATTTTTATGATGGGAGTATTGTTAGTAAACTTGGAAAATATTTCTTTGACATTTTGGTGGTGAATGAGTGGAGTTTGTATATATTACTAGTATTTTATTTAAGTTTCTTTATCTATTTTAAACAAAACTATTATGAGTTTATTTGTTTAAATTTTTTTATTAAAAAATGCTTATTTTAATAAAACAAAGGATTAGACAAACACATTATAAAAAACAAAATTTCAAATCCAATCCGGTTGTCTAGGTTGGGTCAGATCTAGAGGACCTAAATCATACGTCCGGGTAGTCGTGCGTTCCTCGAGCAAAAATGTTTAATTATTACAATTTTATCAACTTAGTTGTAGACTTGTAGTAATTAAAAAAAGATAATATGATTTCATTTATGTGTATTATACATATTTTACAGCACCATCATGATTTCATTTTTTCACAAAAAATTAATTGTAAAAATAAGTTATCATTTTTATTTGAATTAATTTTTATACAAATTATATTAATGACGATAAATATTATATTTTTTAATAATAATCAAATTAATTTTAGTTTAAAAAGGCACAATAGAATCATAAAAAAATAAAAAAAATATAATTTTTATTCTGTGTCTGAATGAAGATCACAATAGAATCATGATTTCGTTAAACAACAATTTTTGCACCCGTAGTACGAATTAAATTTTTTTAAAATGGTTTTCCAAAATAGGTATCAAACTTGTGACCTTTCGGTTACAAACACAATGCTCTAAGCAACTGAACTACTAGACCATTTATGTCAAAAGCTAATTAATATTATTATATATAACATTACAAATTTTAATACATATTTAATACACATAAATTTACATAATAATTTTTATAACAATTAATTTTTATCTAATAATATATTTTTTTACATATATAAATTTCTAAAATATATGAACCTATGATATTATAAAATTAAAAATTCTAATGTATATGAACCTAATATTACCTATAAATTCTAATGTATATTTTTAAAAAATATATGCATTTTTAGAACAATAAATTTAAAATAAAAATAATGATTTAATTAAAATTCATAGATAATATTAGGTTCATATAAAAAATCATAAATTCATGTACTTTAGAAATTTATATATGTAAAAAAATATATTATGAGATAAAAATTAATTGTTATAAAAATTATTATGTAAAAATTTATGTGTATTAAATATGCATTAAAATTTGTAATGATATATATAATAATATTAATTAGCTTTTAACATAAATGATCTAATAGTTCAATTGTTTAGAGCACTATACTTATAACCAAAAGGTCACAAGTTCAACACTTACATGGATCATTATTTTGAAAATCATTTTAAAAAAATTTAATTCGTATGGATTTACCTTGCGGATGTCGTGGGTGGTGCAAGGGAGTCTGTGCTGGATCTGGACGTGTTGTGGTATCCTCATGGAGGTGCGCTTAAGAAAACACACACAGGAGGCTCACAGCAGTCCTGGAGGACAGGGTGGGATGGCTCAATGAATGTTTATAGCACAGAAATTAATAATACAATTACTAACTTCTCGAGAAATTCATATATTCAATCAGATTACAGGATCAGAAAACACAGAAGCACAATCATTATATTTAAACGCGGACCACGATAAACTACGCAAAGGTTATTAACATACCCTAAGAGGAATCAAAATGGACAGATAGGCATACATTAAACCCTTTGCAATCACGGCAGTCACTCTTTCAAACTCAGTCTTGCATTTTGAACCTTTACTGATAGCTTTAACTTCTGTTCTTCCATATCCTTTAGCACAGCCAGCAAGTTTGCTCTATAAACTTCACATCGTTGATTTGTGGCCTCTAACTCAGCAGTCAAATCTCCGATTTTCTTTTGCTTCTCTGCCTGTTGCATAGGATCCAAAAGGAATTTTTTTTATAATACCACGTGTATTAACAAAAATAATGACCACATATAAGATGATGTCAGTTCTTACTCTAATGTGTACACTTATGCAAATGCAAATACACATAAACTTCAAGCCAATAATTCTATAAAATAATTAGTAAAAAAGAAACATAAATTTATAGCATAATATTAAAAGCTTAGCAAGATGAGCACAAATATAAGGTGGCATCAAGACAATGTCCCATTCCCATGCCAGACCCAAGTCCATGAAAACAGCCTCAATATTAAGAGGTTCAATTTAATCTTACAGGCTAAGCAAATTAAACTTCTTAAATTACTAAGAGGAGGTGAGTAAAAAAGATCACCAGTCATAGAAGTTGAAGAAGTCCATCACAGACAAACAAGCATGTTATAACCAAAACATATGCAATATAGATTCTTCACTTAAAATAGTATAAATAGCACGTATTTTTCAAGAGAAAATTACAATCAGCCTCTTAGACTTCGACCCTTTTGCAAAATGGCATCATCAACGTTAAATTCGTCCCAATCTATTAACTTTAAAAAATATATTACAATTCTGTTTAGCTACCATTTAACTCAACAAGGGAAGAGCTACGTGACATCTAATCCATTCATTTGTGAATAATCTTTTTGACCATTTATTTATTTGTTTTTGTTTTGAAATATAATTTATGAGGTTTTAAAATCATCAACAATTTAAAAAATAGTAAGTGGCATAGAGTCCAACCACCATGCCACAACATCAAACCCCATCATCACCCAAACAGTAACCATGCACCACAAAAATCGTGAACAAAAATAAATGAGACAGAGACACAGAAATCTATAATGCATTAAACCTAAACTAGCATTCACCATCACTACCACCACCACCCACTGTCACCAGCCAGAACATAGGTTAAAATCAAGATGCAACCTGTCTACAACTGCATGCACACCAAAGCAGAGCTCCCCAACCAAAATGTGCAAACCCACTCATTTTAGAGAAATTCATCAAAGTGATTTTTACCTCTTCCTAATTCAATCTTCCCAGTTTTTGACAAATATATTAGATTTCACAATTTACTTGGGTTTTTGTTTAAAAAGATAATTGTGTTTTTCTAATTTATGAACATTTATTAAATAAACAATTAAAGCAGAAAAAAATGGATTGTGAGGATTTGGCGATATGGATGGATAGTCTTTTGACATGTCATCAAGTGTTCACATGGTAAGCACACCTCTGTAATGAGTTAAAGGATGCTATAAAAAACAAAAGGATTTACTGGCATATGAGAAATACTAGCAACACACTAACATTATCTTTCCAACACACTCTTTATAAGGTAGAATTCATGTTGGTCCCACTAAATATGTGGGTCACATCCCCAAACTAGTAGAACTCACATGAAGTTCAACTAATATGAGAGAGTCTTAAGAAGAAAGTATTAGAGAATACATTGCTAGTTTTTTTTTTATCAGCCAATAAAAAGAGATTATATTAAAAAAAAGGTACAAGGGGTACCCTAACCCATATACAAATTTGCATAACAGGGCCAAACAAAAAGCCAATCAAATTGCACAAGATGTTATCCCTTCCCATCCCAACGATCAGCAATAAATACCCGTCTATAAGATTCCCCAACATTAAATGTCTCATTCAATTATCATAGCGTTAACATTGCAGCCCACAAAAACCCAAGGAGAATACATTGCTAGTATTCCTCATTGGTATATTATGTAAAGTTTAAGGATTAATTGAGACAAGTTTAAAGTTGGTGGTAGAACTTTGTAGAAGATCAAACATAAATGTTATTTACTAACCACATTGAAATGCATTACCTAGAAAACAACAAGCATGATCTCCAAGTGCCAGCTTGGAGGTTGTACAAGGGGGGGAAATTGCCCCCTTCCCCTTCCTTTTGTACATTATTTTTTATTTGCTTCAACACAAAAACATGTACAGTAATAGTATAGTTCCTTGGATGCAGCTCATTGTAGAATTTGCCAGGGAAAGACTTTGTGTACATAATTGTTCTAGTGAGAACCTAATGGCTTTACCATCTAAGGAAAAGATCTTAAGTTCAAAGAAACTAACCACAGATTGATTGCTTAGAACATCTTCATCTGCTACAAGCAATTCACCCCTGCTTCCATTGGTTACTATAGCTCCCTCTGCTGTTCCAGAACTCTGATTTTTTATTGCGCAAACCTTCTTAGCAGCTTCTTGCAGGGATCTCATGGCAACATGATAGATTTGGATTGATTTTGCACCTTCTTCAACATATTTGATTGCTTCTTGGCGTAAATTGTTATAACAAACTGTTACAGACTCACGAGAAGTACTTGGCAATTCAGATGCATGTTCATCTAACAATGTACCGGTTTTAGCATTCCTTGTCCAGCGTGTCAATACATACTGAGATGGAAGAGTTAGAACATTTTTAGCTCTGAAGACTGACAGTATATGCCTACAAATAATTCCTGAATATTCAAACATCTGACAACTGCAACAAGCTCTCAACTCAAAAGAATTAAAAGTCACAACATGAGATTTTTTGTTTTCCCCAAATTGGGCAACTCGATATGTAGTGATTGTTCCTGAATCATCAATTTTTGTAGCAGGATTTGCAAGAGTCTCTACTAACTCCTCTTGGAATTTCATGAATATCTTTCTCGTGTAAAGACTCGCAGCTTGTTTTTCCATAGGAGATGGTGTTTTTAAAACTGGACTACTATTAGTAGTGTCATAATCTGCTTTTAATTCTCTTTCATGCCAACTTGACACAGCTTTCTCGTATTGTCTAACCAATACCTGTAGAGTGGTGGATGAATTCACATATCCATCAAAGAAAGAATTCAAATATTCATTTCCCTCATTCAAAGATATCTCTCCAAAGAAAGTCTCCCGCAAGTACACAGGAACCCAATGTTGTCGTGCGCTGTACATTGACTGAAGCCATTCATTGTCCATGACGTAGAATCTTTCCAAGAGTGAGTGCCAATAAGACTCAAACTCATCAATAGTATCACTTTCATGAATGCATTTCTTGAATTCAGTTTCAAAAGCAGGATGTGACTGACATAAATGAGCCAGTTTGCCTCGGGTTTCTCTGAATATGCTCCATTTACAAAACCGATGGCGAGTTGAAGGGAGAACTTGGGCAACAGTCACTTGTATGAAAGGGTCCAAATCTGTTGTAATAGAGAAAGGGTGGCCGCCAGACATGGCATGAAGCCAAGTCCTGAATAGCCATATAAATGACAACTCAGATTCATTGAAAATCAATGCACAACCAAATAACACAGGTTGCCCATGATGATTCAACCCAGTGAAAGATGTAAATGGAACCCGGCATCGGTTAGTCTTGTAGGTTGTGTCCAATATAACAGCATCTCCAAAATAAGAGTAGTTTGTTCTAGATGTTGCATCAGCCCAAAATATATTCCCACACGCGAGATTATTGTCATCCTGGACTGCATAAAAGAAAGCAGGATTCTCTGCCTGCATGCGCTTCAAGTAGTCCAATACATGATGACCCCCACCACCAAGGGTACGCTGTCTAGTGATACTCATTTGTGCTGTAAGGGACGAGGGGAATTATGATCAGGATTATACCAAATATGGTGGGTTGACATGTTAGAGAGTCAACCTGCCTAAATTTTTTAAACAAAATCCAAAAATTAATGCTGAAAAGGTAATCAATTTAGAACTTCAAACTCATAATGAAATGGCAAAGATTCTGTGACCCTGATATGTCTAACTAATCCCATTACGTCAGAGACGAATGTGAAGAACAATACTATATTATTAATGACTAATGCAATGATATTACTATAAAGCATATTATCAACTTACATAGAACTCACATAGATAACAAAATTAGCCAGACATATATAGGTTCAATATAAGCTCAGCCTCATTTTTTTAAAGAAAAAAATTATAGTTAAAATCTACAACATGTGATATACAGATGCACCTAACAACCCCTTTCTATGAACACGAAAACTCTAATATACTAAAAAATCAACAACATAAATAATTTTCTGAAATATTTCTTCTGTACGCGAAGAACCGATAATTGGAGCAACTAAACAAGAACAAGTAAACAGCCCAGAAATTATTTTTTAAAAATTACGGTCACAGTGGCTGTTGGCGGTGGAGTCGCGACGGTGCAAGCTAACAAATGCGTGACAAGCGGTAGCTTCCCGACCAAGTGGCTGACTGCGGTGGCGTCGGGGGCGTCTGCTGGATGTGCTCGCGATAGCTTTCTTTCTTAACGGCTGACCCCCAGGTGGCTAAGAGAGCAAGGCGTGAGGCAGAGGGAGAGTTTGGACTTGGGAGGAGGTCGCGCGGCTGAACTGAGTTGACAACTGTGAGGTCCGGGAAAGGTAAAGGATGTGTTTTATTTGATTTGATCTGATTTGAGCAATTATGATTATGATTATTAATGAAACAAAGCACTCCAACTTGAAAGTAACTTTTATATGTGAGTGTTGCTTTATACACTATAAACTTTTCTTCATACACTATATAGCTACAGTGGACATCCGAAATTGCCCTTCACTTTGTTTTTTATTATGGCTGCGTTTTCCGATGACTTACTGTTTGCTACACTGCTACACTTCCCTTCCGTTGTTGCGATTTTGTTTTGCATTGGAGCTGCTGGTGTTGGAGGAGGTGGTTGTGTTCGGTGGTAGCTGAGTTGAGCTGAGGGAGTCGTCGGAGACGCCATTTTTAGCGGTCAGCGGTGGGTGCAAGGTAAGTAATGTTAAGTTGTCGGACGGATGCTTAAATCCGTAAGATTTATATGCTTGCTATGATACGGATCATTGGATCCGTAAGTTGTTGATGTTGTTTCTTACGGATCAATGAATCCATATGATGCTACGGATTTCATGATCCGTATATGGGGCCGGATTGCTTAATCCGTAAAGGGACGGCTTGTTTACACGGATTGAAGGATCCGTTGGCACATAAAATGTACATACGGATCATATAATCCGTATATGGCAAATCCGTGAACCCTATACGGATTATATGATCCGTATGTACATTTTATGTGCTGGCATGCTGCTACTGCTATCAGAATTTAAAATAAAGCATTGAAGTTGTTTTGATGTATATAAATGCGTATGTTATTGAATATTATTATGTGTTTAGGATATTCAAATTGAAATCATTGTATATAGCATTTGTGTAGATGGAAAACAATGAATGGTACTATGACATTATGATGTCAGAAGAAATTAATTTAGAGGAAGAAGATATTGGAGATGAAGGTGATTGTGTTGAAGACATTAATTATTCAGTTGATTGTTCACTAGCCTTCAATACATCAAAGGTATATTTGTAGTTAAACTTGTTTATCGAATGGTTTGAAAAATAAAAATGTTATTAAAGGTTGATTGTTGTATATTTGCAGGTGTTTAATTCGCGTGATGATGTATTGGCATGGGCTCGTAGTGTAGCATATGATAATGGATTTGTTGTTGTTATAATGAGGAGCGGCATAGCAAATGCAAAGGTAGGAACAACATCATATGTTATAATTGGTTGTGAAAGAAGTGGAAAATATAGATCATTCAAAAAAGGGATTGTACCAACAACGGGAAGCAGTAGAAAATGTGACTGTCCGTTTAAGTTGAGAGCAAAACCTGGGCCGGGAGGGCAAGGTTGGATAGTGAAGCTAATTTGTGGCAGTCATAATCATAGGTTCGCAAAGTCTTTATATGGACACCCATATGCTGGGAGGCTAACTCAGGATGAGAAGATAATTGTTGGTGATATGACAAAGTCCATGGTGAAACCCAAGAATATTCTCTTAACTTTGAAGGACCACAATGCTAATAATTATACTAGTTTGAAGCAAATATACAATGCAAGATATACATATCGCACGCGTATTAGAGGTGATAAGTCTGAAATGCAACAGCTGATGAAACTTCTTGAGCGTGACATGTATATTTATTGGCATAGAATGAAAGAGGAAAATGTGGTACGTGACTTATTTTGGGCTCATCCAGATGCAGTGAAATTGAGCAATGCATACCATTTGGTCTTCTTGATTGACAGTACATACAAAACTAACAGGTACAGATTGCCTTTACTTGACATTGTTGGTGTCACACCTATGGGGATGACGTTTTCTGCCGCATTTGCCTATTTAGAGGCGGAACGTACAAACAATCTTGTGTGGGCACTTGAACGCTTCAGAGGGATTTTCTTTAAAAGTGAATTTTTCCCACAAGTGATTATAACTGATAGAGATGCGGCGTTGATGAATGCTATAAAAGTTGTTTTTCCTGAATGTACCAATTTGTTGTGTCGCTTTCACATTGACAAGAATGTGAAGGCAAAATGCAAAACTTATATTCGGCAGAGCAACGCTTGGGATTATGTTATTGATGCATGGGGAAGTGTTGTTGATTGTTCTAATCAGAAGTCATATGATGATTGTCTGAGGATGTTTGAAATTGCGTGTTCACCGTGGCCTACATTTATTGATTATGTTAAAGCAACATGGTTGGATCCTCACAAGGAAAAATTTGTCACTGCATGGACAAACAAAGTTATGCATCTTGGTAATACCACAAGTAATAGGTATGAGATGGTTTAAAGTTGATTACTAACATTTTACTTGTTTATATGGGATTAACCTGTTGCTATTAAATGCAGGGTAGAGAATGCACATTCTACTTTAAAAAGGCTTCTACAAAACAGCATTGGAGATTTATGTTCTGTTTGGGATGCTATGAACAACATGATGACTTTGCAACATACTGAAATAAAGGCATCTTTGGAAATAAGCACTCATGTCATCGGTCATGTTTTTAAAGTCACTTTGTACAAGAGACTCATCGGCATGGTGTCCAGGTATGCTTTAAACCAGATTGCGGCTGAATATGAACGAGTTCGTTATGCAGGAAAAAATCCCAAGCGATGTGGTTGTGTTATGAGAACTACCCATGGTCTCCCATGTGCATGTGAGCTAGCTAAGATTGTCCAAGGAAGCATACCACTATCATGTGTTCATGCATTTTGGCGCAGACTAAATTTTTTCAGACCAAGGTGATCCTATGAGCCAGGAAATTCAAATTACGGAAGAGATGGAGGCAATCTCGAACCGTTTTCATAAGCTTGACCTGTGCGGAAAAAATGACGTTGAAGACTAAACTTAAAGAACTTGCATTTCCTGATCAGACATCCATGCATCCCCCCCCTGAAAAGGTCAAAACAAAAGGGGCTCCAAAAAATAAACACAGAAGACATGAAATATCAACAAAGCGGGATCCGTCATACTTTGAATATGTTGATGAATTGCATTCAGTGCAAAACAGTTGCTCCACGCAAGATATGGGACCTTCAGTAAATGTTGAAATAAAGCAGACCAACCAACTCCCTATGCTTGATCAGTTTGTTCCTTTTATGCAGAAATTTATTGTTAACATCAGTGATGTTAAGGCTGATGGTAATTGTGGATACCGTGTAATTGCTGGCCTCTTAGGGTACGGTGAAGATTCTTGGCCTGTGGTCCGCAATCATTTGCTTAAGGAACTTTCAGAATGGTCTGATCAATATGTAGCATTGTTTGGTGGATTCCCTAGGTTTGAACAGTTGAAGCGTTCCCTTCTTGTTGACGGCTTATCAAAGGTAACACCTAACCTGCTTTGATTATTATTTCACCCATGAATCGTCGACGCATTATTAAGCTATGGTTGTGTAGGTAACAATTGATAAGTGGATGGATATCACCGACATGGGTTACGTGATTGCATCAAGGTATAATGTCATTCTTGTGTCACTTTCTCGTAAACAAAGTATGACATTTTTCCCTCTTAGAAGCCAACCACCGAAAGACCCAAGTATGCACCGCATTATGTGTATTGGTCACGTTTTTGGTAACCATTTTGTACAGGTACAACTTTTACCTTAAACTTAAGGACATTTATAGTTTTCTAGTTACCTCATTGTTCAGGCCAATGGATAGTTTAAGTTATTGTTTTATGTGACAGGTTGAATTGTCAGATGACTGCCCTATCCCAGGAACTGCATTGTTGTGGCCGAGGCATAGTTTTACAGAAGCAAAACATTGGCCAAATTATTATAGACATAGACAGTGGATGTATGCTGCATCGATCACTACAACCCAAACATATGTCGATTTAGGATGACAATTTAAGTTTTATGTTGTTTGTAATGTTTCATGTACCAATATAACATCAATGTGTCCACTTTTATAATTTTATGAATTTTATCATTTGAAATTGTCAGATGACTTTTCATTTATCTTTATTTTTTTTACGTGTCAATGTTTTTAAATTTAAACTGTGAGTTCCATAATTGGTTGTGAAAATTTAATAAACCCAGTTATATAGAATATAAAATAACCTTTTTGTAATGTTTGATGTACCAACATAACTACAAACGTCACTATTCCCCATAAGGTGGGTGGTATATAACAAAACAACAAAAAATGGAAAGTAGTGGTCAATCTGGGCCGTGATGCTGTCTCCTGATGGTACCCCTCCTCCTGTTGGAGCGCACATATACATTTCTATCGTCGTGTACACTACTGGCTAACTCCAACAGCTCTTGTGTACAGGCGTAGGCATCAGTGCCTGGGGTGACAGTCCTCAAGTCAATCATGCGTTGTAAGCCTCTGCGTATCCGTTGACACATTCCCTAAAACAATTTAACAACATACAGTGTTAATAACAACTTCTAATGAATGTTAATTTTAAAATGAACTACTTGTAATGACAAATAAGTACCACAGCATGTGGAGCCATATCACCAACATCAGCGGCTGGGTCATCCGCATTTGGTACACGGGGTGCTGATGGAGGGGAACCTGGAGGACGAGCAGGTGTAGGGTGATAATGTAATATGGTGGTAACCCTAAAAGGGTGTCGGGGCGGCTCTCCAGGCTCTGCGGGACGCATAAATGGATGCGATATCCTGTAAAACCATGGCATATACTCGTTAACACACTGAGCAGGATATGTAACCAAATGCTCTGGGGTAACTACGTAGTCCAAAAAGTGTCCCCAACGCTCGTCAACCTCCTCTGTGGACATAGACACAGGCCGAGACAAATGTGGAATTCCCTGAACACACCCATATTGTCTGATCACCCGCTCCGGTAAATGTCTGACCATCAATGGCCCCCATCTAATAAACCCAGAGAACAATGAAATGGTCTCGAACTCTCTATATGCACGGTGCTCCCGATATGGTGACCAGACAACATCATCAAGCGTCAACCTATCTAACCGCTTCCGATAGGTTGAAACTGGTAAAGCTTTCCCAGGTCTCCATCTGCATGCACGTGGGGCCCTCTCCTCGTAATCGGGATTTGGCATGACACTGCCAATGGTGGGAAAATGTTCATACACCCAGCACTGCATCAAAACAAACAAAATTAATTAACAACAAACACACTATTAATGGCTACATAACATAAACAGTAAAATTAAACATATGTTAAGTGTTATTACCTGTATTAATGAAATGTAGCCGGCCAAGTGTTTCCCGTGATGTTGGGATGCATAGCCCAAGTGGTCATAAATGTGTACCAGTGCAGCTGCACCCCAAGCATATCCGGCCGATTGGTCTAGATCGCGAAATGCGTCCAAGAATACCACACTGATGTGTGTGGAACTCTTGTTCGCAAATATAGTGCAACCTACCAGATGCAACAAGTAAGCTCTCGCCGCCACTATCCATTGCCTAGCTTCACACTTAACAGCGTATAATTCGCGAAGCCAAGACAATCGAACATATGCCCCATGGCATTGCTCTGTCTCAGCTCTCGCGTCCTCAACTGATACCTCCAACAACTCAACAATGAGTGTTATCGCCTCCCCCACGTCGATGTTATCAAAAGTCTGGAAGTTTCCCTGGATGGGGAGATGCAACAATGCTGCTACATCATCTAATGTGATGCTCAGCTCTCCTATCGGAAAATGGAAGCTGCTGGTCTCGGCGTGCCACCGCTCCACAAACGCAGAAAGTAATCCCCTGTCACCAGTGTCCACGGAAGTCGATATCAACGGGCTTAACCCGGTTGCTGCAACTAAACCTTCAATCTCTAGAGCCGGCTTTCCCAACTTTGCTACCTTACGACCGTGGGATGCTAATTTTAACTCTGACCGCTCCTGAAAAAATGTTTCTAACTTTCAACAAATACATACATACACAATTAACTATTAACCAAATGGTTGTTAAAAAACTCATTACCTCTCCGGTCCACACTCTCACTGCTACATGGTTACCATAATCTGTCAACACCGAAAGATCTTCTGGGCCACCTGGGAAACTTTCACATGCACTACCATCATCCTCATGAACTGGTACATCTTCTACCTCCGTCACTCCTTCATCCACAACAGGTACCTCAGCAGCAATCTCAGCTTCCCGTTGTCTTCTTGCGGAGGCCGTCGGCCTACGACGTTCACCCCCCTCTACAGGCTGACCCAATCCACCTCTGGTTCTTGCCATAATCTGTACCAATTGTTACTGAATTCAGGCATTAACTTGAAACAAACAAATAACACTCATATATATACCATTGGTCACATAGTATGCATCTATATATTTCTTTGATTTCCTTTACCTCTTAATGAAAAATTGCTTATAAGTCCAGCATAATCGAATGCATCTACTCAATGCATATACACAACTAACCAATATCATGTAGCATCAAAATGAAAATGTTAACTTATACTGCTCTAAGTCTTTCTTGAATATTAACTTATAGGAACATGCAATATTTTCAATTATTCACATAAATGACAACCTAGTCTACAATGGTATCTTAATTTCCTAATAAACCATCCATATACACACATTCACATTCATATACACACATTCACATTGTTAGCAACTAATATACATCCACTAATGACATGTAAACCTAATTCAAAAACAAACTAATGACATGTAAACCTAATTCAAAAACAAATAAAGCGAGGGATAGTACGGATCAACGGATCCGTATTTGCTTTTTTCAAACACGGATTGGTGTATCCGTAAATGTATATTGCCCACGGAATAGCGGATCCGTGATTGCACAATGCGTCCCAGGCTTAATACGGATCAAGTTATCCGTAATGCATTTTTTATGTCCAAGCCTTAACACGGATCAATGGATCCGTAATGCAATTTTTAATGGCCAACCTTAACACGGATCAATGGATCCGTAATGCAATTTTTAATGGCCAACCTTAACACGGATCAATGGATCCGTAATGCATGGCCTTAGCACGGATCAATGGATCCGTAATGCATTTTTTATGGCCACCGGATTAGTGCATCCGTGTGTGTATATTGGCCTGGTAAGCTTGTTCACGGATGAAAGGATCCGCATACACCATCCGCATACACCATGGTATTAGCGGATTAGATGATCCGTTAAGTGGTGACGGATACGGATTCACCTACTCATACACTATATACGAATTGAATCAGCACAGAAGCACATACTTACCTCTTCGCGTCGCCGATAATGGAGCTACCACCGGCAATACCAACCACGACCCCCCGGCCAACAATGCGGACGGACTGCGTTTGCTGTGGGAGACAATGAATAGCCTTAGGAGAAGAGGAGAAGCGCAGTAAAAGAAACCCAAGGCATATAGTGTATAAGAATAGCAGTATACGGAAGCGCCTTATGTTTTTCAAACATTTTTTATTTAAGCAAAATAATTAAAAAGGGTAATTTTGGATTTTCACTGTGCGGATATAGTGTATGAAGAAAAGTTTATAGTGTATAAAGCAACACTCTTTATATATATATATTAGGAATGGTAAAGTGGACCAGCCCACCCAAAATGGGTTAGGCTGGTCTGGCCTGATCCAATCTACCAAAAAATGGGTTAGGTTAGAAATGTTAGTCCGTTTTACTTTAAAAATAAGACAAAAAGAATTATAAAATTAGTATGAGAACTAGACAAGGTAACTTGAAGATGCATTAAACAACAATCAATAACCACAGACTTCATGCGCTTCCACAATTACTTTGTTCACATGCTGTCAAACAATATTTGACATGGTACATGTATATCTAATAAGTATTTAACTAGTCAAATATTTGATAACCAACAACATTGTAAAAAACACAAACTCAGCTTGCAACCAGTTTACATGTTAATGAAATAGGGTAAGTAATGTCTGTTAATTTGCTAGAGAAGAAACTTTCACATTTTTCTATTTCTGTGATGGGTTTAGCAATGAACAGCATACACACTTTTGTGTAAAGCGGTTGATAGAGCTTATGGTATTTAGCCTCCAACTGTGATCGCTCCTCTAAAAATTTAGCCTCCACCTCATCATGTTGATTCTGCAAATTGAAAACCAAATAAGAGTCTCGTTTTTGTCCCTCGTTAATGTAAAGATGATCATTATAATGAGAAGTTAGAGGGAAGGGAGTAGAATTTCTATTACAAATAGTAATTAACCACAAGGAAACAAGTATATTATCTTGAATGAGCAGCACAGTTCTATGACATATTTTTTACAGTTGAGAATACTATTCAAACAAATACTCTCTCTACACCTTAGCACTCTCCCATGCTTCTTCATGATAAGTGATAACAGCACAAAACATAGACCAAGCAAGTGCCTCCCATTTCTTGTGGGGTTCAAGTAGATAACAATTCCACCATTTTAATATTTGTCACAAGAATCAAAATAAAAAATATGAAGGGAAGGAGAGCAATTTAAGCTAAACATTCAGTGGATTAAATTCCAAGATTTGTTATAATTAAATAACTCGAGTATCCCTATCACTGTGAATAAATAATTACAATTAGCACACAGTTCGACACACAAAAATACATGACAACAATAAGAACCCAAGAGATGATGGAAGTAGCATCAAACCTGCATATCTCTGAGAATTTCCACACGTTGGCTGACTTTCGGTTACTATGGCTTTGTCTAGACATGTTAAGGCTTTAAGGAAAATGAGGACACTACACCTCACAGTTAGTCATAGCAATGATAGCATAACCATTAATCAACATAATAAACAGAAAATCAAATACAATAGAAATAAAATAAAAAAGCAAAAAATTGAAGGAGTAAGAAATGAAAGATTGAAAGCTACCTGTGGGTGGTGGTGGACTGGTGGCCACACTCAAGATCCAAGATCTTGCTGATACTGCCAGGGAACGGAGACTGAGCACGAACAAGAAGTTGAGGATGAATCACCTCACAACCTCAGTCACGCTGCTGAGTCAATCATAAGGTGTAGAGGTAGTGATGCTGTGAGCCCATGACGAACGAGTGCGGGATGGAGCACAAATGAATGGACGAGTGGCGATGAGATTGAAGTGATGACCTTGTGATGAGGTGTGGCGGATCTAGAAAAATAATCAAGGGGGGGCACCAATGGCATTTGCACACTTAGTGGCGGGGGTTCGGGGGCAACGCCCCCGAATTTTATTTTTGTAAATAAAATTTAAAGGAACAAACAATTATAAATCATAATTTAAAGGAACAAACAAATAGCCAGATCAAATTACTGTTCTGGATTGAATAGAACAATGAAAACAATTCATTGACCAAATTACTAGTTAGTTAGTTCCCACCTAATTTAGAATTTTGGAGAATTATGTTAATACATACACCGTCTTGCATGATCTTGTAAGTACAATATACTCCAAAATATTTACAATTTGTTTATCCTAAAGTGTCATGCCCAGTAAAATAGAACAGAGAGATTTCATCCGAATGATTCAAATTAAAAACTATCAAGGTATGAGGTATCATGCTTTCCAGGCAAAAACATTTGGGAATGAAAACTTATATTATCTCTTGAATCAGCCACTTAATAATAATAGCAGAATCAGCCACTTAATAATAATAGCAGTGCTTTGATTTAATATATGTTATTAATAATAATATGTAAAAAAAACTCTTGATTTAATAATAATAGCAATGCTTTGAATCAACCACTTATATTATCTCTTTATTTAATAATAATAGCTTTCTGTACGTGGTAAGTTTTTTAAAAATAATAATAGCAATGCTTTGATTTGATATATGTTATTACTTGAATTTATTTTTTGAAATACCTAATATAAATATATGTAAAAATTTCATTTCAAAGCATTGTGAATTAATCCCCACTTGGAAATTTCATTTCAAAATTTAAGGGGGGGCACTCCCCCCCCCCCCCCAAATCTCCTACCTGGATCTGCATGTGGATGTAGAGGTCGAACTTCGAAGATGAGGTACAAGAGGACGAAGATGAAACTCTTCCTCTCTCTGAGTCTCTCAATCTCTCTTCACGCCTTCACTTCTCAGCCTCTGCCCTCTCTCACTCTCAACCACTCAATTTAACAAGACAACATTAGTATCTTTTGAAATTTGAATATTTTATTATTTTTATTATATCAGCATTGGTAGACTGTGTAGGTAGCGTGCTGTGTACAGTAATGGTTGGGATTGCATTAGTGGGCTGTTGGTCCGGTGGGCCGGCCCAGCCCTAGCCCACATTTGGCCCGACCCATTTAATTATTGTGGGTTGAAAATCTCAGCCCAGTCCATTTTTTTCGTGGGCCAAACGGACTGACCTGCCGGATCAGGCCCGTTTTGCCATCCCTAATATATATATAGTTTAAATGTAACTTATTTAAAAAAAATGTAATTTATTATTGTTGAAAGTTAAAATAAAATATTATGATAATAAATTAAGAATAAAAACATTAAAAAGAAAGATGATATCAAATAAAATTATTTCATTTATAATAATTATAAATTAGGGTATGAAAAGATGAAAGGAATACATATTATCTAAACACGTTTTTTTATATTGTCAAATTTATTAAAAAAAGTAAATAAACATTACAATGTTGAATTTGTAAATTTGTGATAATTTAATTTATGAAAAATCAAAATTCAAATTTAGTTCATGTGTAAAAGTGTAACAATTACACCTCGCTTTTAGTTTTATAAGACCATTTTTGTCATTAGGCTATAGTTTCAAAACACCAATTTGATATTAAGTTATACTTTTTAATATTAACTTGATATTAAGTTAAAAAGTTAAAGATTATTTTGCGATGCTCCCTCTCCTTTGTCGTGGACACGAGCATATCATCTAACATAAACCTCATCATGATCTCATGGAAAGAGCTCGTGTCATCACCAATTTCTTTTCGCACCAAATCGTCAACAACATCATCTTTTGTTGTAGAAAATCGTATAACAAATCCACAACATAGTCCCTATATTCCAATTTTGACGCCATAAAAAATGAAATCCTCAAGTTCCAAGAATCAAAATATCCCTCTTGTTTTAGAACCATCAACCTCCCTCCACAAATTCTCTTTGCAAACCTTAAGCAAAAATCACTAGCCAAAACAATTTCCTTTCCAAAACACTCTGACACTATTTCAACACCCTTCTTCACCGTCATCTTCACAATGCAAAATCAGTTTAACAATTTCAAAAAGAAACCCCAAATAGAGAGAAAAGGTGTAGGATTTGGTTAAGGTTACAATGTTGACAACCAACCCAATTGAAATGGGTTGGGTATGCCATGCGGGACATGGGCCAAAACAGAAAGTGTTGGTATGGTATTTTTTTTGTCTTTTTTTCCTTTAGGAAATGGGTATTGTTAAACGTGGATGGAAGGTTTGGGGAATAAGATGGGACCAATGAACGTTATGTAGCTTTTGATGAGGAAGATAAATTTTAAAATAAAATATTAATCAAAAAGCATATGGCGGCCAAAAATTGTCATTATGTGTAAATTGATTATAATAAATTTAAATATAATGACATTTTTTAGCCTTCACTATGTTAATGTCATTTCGGGTGGTTGGATGTTCTTGGTTTTTGATTTTCAAGTGTAATTTTCAATACAAGACGTGTTTAGCAAAAATGAAGTTGAAATAATTTTTAACTCATTTTCAAAACACTTTTACATTCATTTTTAAAATCAATATTTTTCTGAATTTGGTTTTTAGTTTTAAAAAAATACATGTTATCTGCATTTGACAATGATTTTTTCTATTGCCACCATCATCACCATTATTGGTAGTGTTATTTGGAACATCCTAAATCTTTTCCATAAGATTGATAAACACCCAAGTATTCTTTGATCATTAAATCATTCTTGACTTTCCAAATAACAGTTTGATGAAATACAATTCAAATCAATTGTTACATAGAGGATATATAATTAAGAACATATTCCAAAGAATTTTTCAAAATAAAGGATTGCACGTTAAACACTTGTGTATGACCGTCCAAAGACTTGTAACAAAGCAAAGACAGAGCTTGATTTTTCACAAATTCAAAAGTCTTATATGTTGTGCCTTATTCTTTATTTATAGGCTTCAAGGAATGTGACTATTGTGGAATATTGAGCCTCCTTAATTTTTTATGTTCTCTTATAGCTTGTACAAATGCCACATGGTTAGCTTTGGATGGATAAAGAAAAGGGACAAATAGTAATTTCCTTTTTGGCAACGCATTAAACTACTTGTACTATCAATGGTTTGCAAGCAATATGCTTATTTTTTGTCTTGCCTTGGAACACAATTGAAATTCAAATGATTAACAATTCAATTTATGGGGAAATTAAAAAGATACATAACTTTTTAAGTATAAATAACCCTCGTGAAGTATACACGTGTATAAGAGATGCATGGGAATGCATCCAGTCAATTCAGGATGAACAACATTTCTTAGACCTTCATCTTAAAGAAGTGACTTCAACGATTTGTTCTCATTCTTTTCTTAAACAAAGGACTTCGTTGACCGGTCATACTCCTACTAGTTTAGTTTCTCTTTTGATCAATTAAATGATAAAAAACCAACTTATAAAATATTTGTGTAAGTTTCTTATTCTAATTAAACGCTTAAAGGAGCTCAACATTTTAGGTGTTGGTTTTCACAAACTCTTGGATACTTGTCCATTTACAACACGTTGAACACTAGTTATACTTCAATAAAAACAAGCTACAAGTTATGTTGGACTATATAATATGTATGATCAGACAAAAGCATAAGTTAAGGATTTCAATGCTAAAGTTATATTGGATGCTAGTATTCCTGCAATATTTGATGAAATTCATTAGTCCATCAAATTTTAATACATTTGTTATCATCAAAATCATGAAAATTTTGAGGAATTACACATCGTCCAATGTATGGGGTTCTAACCATTCAAACCATTGACTTTATTTGTCCAAATGATTTCATGGCTTTGTCAACTTCATTGCACTTTACAAGCATGTCTACCAACACATTACATGAGTTCACAAATTTTGCCATATTTTTTCTTTTAAGCATAGAATTTCAATTATCTCCTTCACTCAAGTACACCCAAATCAACGCACACAAATAAATCACAACCAAAACTATGGTGATTTCGTCAAGCCACACTTTTATAAGTGACATTTCTATCAAACAATCGAATGGCATTGTAGAATGTAAGGGTGCTAAAATAACTAATATGAATTGAACTGAATTGAATTGGAATTAAACTGAAACTTAATTATATAAAACTCAAACTGAACTATTTGGTAGGTTCCGTTTTATAAACTGAACTATATAGAGAACAGTTCAATTCACACCCCGTTGAACTGTTTTGAACTTTTGATATTATAAAAAAATTAGAAAACGTCGTTGTAGTTTATGATTGGAACCACAAAATTTGAAGTCAGGATAGACACCCATTGAATTTGCAGAAACGTAACAGATCATTGTTCTAGATTGTATGGAATATGCAATGCTAGCATGTACATAGTGTCTACGTTTTGCTTCAAGCCTTTGAAACAATATCTATTATTTCAATGGTGTAAAATTATGCATGACAGTTATTTTTGACATCCAGTCTTAATGTATTTGGTCTAGCTTGGATGCTACCTTTCAGATTCAATGCTGTTGTAACTTGTAAGGTATTTTATCTGCAATTGCTCACTTATTCAAAATTTCTTAGTTTTTATTATGCAATTGAGGTTATGATAGTTATAAAAATTGAAACTGAATATTAGATGCTTTATTTCACAGCATATGGGTTTGCATTTTGTTGCTGAAAAATTGGAACAAAATAATTAAAATGATGGTGTGAAAGAATGAATAACGACAAGAGAAATAGGTTGTATACGAACTTTAATATTGTTGATAGAGATTGCTTAGAAATGTTGCATTTTTCAAAGATATTAAATCAAATATTTCAGTTCAATTTTTTAAATTAAAATTGTTAACTAAGTTATTATTAAGAATTGAACTATTTTTCTTCAGTTCAGTTTTTTTTTTATCAGCAAAAATAATTATATATATAGATGAAAGAAAACAAGCAGTACTTTACAAGAAATACTGCTATAAATACAAACTAGCAGAAACAAAACAGAACAAAAGTGGCTTGATGCATACAAGACATGCTAAAAGCCAATGCTTGATCATTAGAACAAAAAAGATAAAAACTAAATCCTCCCCTGGTACATAAAACTTTCTCTCAAGTTCAGTTATTACGAACTATTTTTCAAAATCAATTTGGGAGAAAATTTGAACTATGACCACTCCCACTGGAATGTCTCAAAAGGCTTAACTCCTTTACTTGCATGGCCATGTAAAACATTATCGACAATTTGATTATTATTCGACATTACAGTGTCTAGTTTCATTAATGGTCTGTTACGAAGTGATATGGTTGGTTGATTTTTATGATGGGAGTATTGTTAGTAAACTTGGAAAATATTTCTTTGACATTTTGGTGGTGAATGCGTGGAGTTTGTATCTATTACTAGTATTTTTTATTTAAGTTTCTTTGTTTATTTTAAACAAAACTATTATGAGTTTATTTGTTTAAATTTATTTATTAAAAAATGCTTATTTTAATTAAAAAAAAGGATTAGACAAAATCATTATAAAAAACAAAATTTCAAATCCAATCCAGTTGTCTAGGTTGGGTCGGATCTAGAGGACCTAAACCATACGCCCGGGTAGCCGTGACGTTTAGCATGTGGACGTGGTACATGTTGTCTGGTTAGCTTACAATTCCTTATTACGCAAACGTAGGTTCAGGTGGCAGAGGCTCTCAACCAGCAAATGACGGAGTTATGCTTATATAGCGCTTCATCCACGCTAATTCCCAAATCTCCAGCCGATAGGATAATGAATCTGTGAACGGACTGGGACTAGATTTCAGTTATTTTCCTCGATCAGTGATATTATTATGTGAGCAAATTCTATGATCTTGGTTTTTTTTCCTTCATCGCCGAGTATAAAATGTCCGCATCGCAATCTCTTGGAGGTACTTCCCGCTGCGGCAGAGTTGTCGGTCCATCACTGGACAAGATAATCAAGAACGCTGCCTGGCGTAAGCACTCTGACCTTGTCTCCGCCTGCAAATCCACCCTTGACAAGCTTGAATCCCTCTCCGAGTCCTCCGAAACGTCTCCAGGCGACACCCAATCCCCTATTCCAGGTCTTTCCTCCTCAGATGCTGACTGTGTCCTTCAACCTCTCTTCCTTGCGCTTGACTCTGCCTACCCCAAGGTTGTTGAGCCTGCTCTTGAATGTACCTTTAAATTGTTCTCTCTCGGCCTTGTCTGCGGGGAGATCAATCGACCTGATAACTCGAGTGCTTCACAGTCCGGCGTTGTCTTCAATATGATTGATGCTATCTGTAAGTCGGGTGGCCTTGGGGAGGAGGCCATTGAGCTGGGCGTGCTCAGAGTCTTGCTCTCAGCTGTAAGATCCCCCTGCATTTTGGTCCGGGCAGATTGTCTCATTCAAATTGTGAGAACTTGTTATAATGTGTACCTCGGAGGGGTCAGCGGCACTAATCAGATCTGTGCTAAATCGGTTCTTGCTCAGATCATGACCATTGTCTTCACCAGAGTCGAGGAAGACTCCATGGATGTCTTTGTTAAACGGGTTTCTGTCAGTGAACTTTTGGAATTCACGGATAAGAATTTGAACGAGGGCAATTCCATACACTTTTGCCAAAATTTTATCAACGAGATAATGGAGGCCAGTGAGGGTTTTCCTCTCCAACCATCGTCCATATCACCTCCTCTGGAAGTACAGAATGTCCACACACCTTCGCCCAAAGCAGCGGATGAAACAGGTACCGACAAGTTCGATAATGAAGCTGGAGCTGATGGAAGTAAAATAAGGGAGGATGGGTTTCTACTTTTTAAGAATTTGTGCAAACTGTCCATGAAATTCTCATCTCAACAGCACCCTGACGATCGTATCCTCTTGCGAGGGAAAATTTTGTCCTTGGAGCTCCTTAAGGTAGTCATGGATACTGATGGTTCAATATGGCGCTTGAATGAGAGGCAAGTAGTATGATACTTACTATTCCTGTACAACCACTATTTGTAGAATGTAATGTAATAATTCACGCATTATGAACTTTTATTCTATTCAAGGGCTTTTTGAAGTGAGACTTTCAATTTTGTAGAGATACGAGGATAGAGAAACTAGTGAATTTCAATTACTTTCATTTTTCATTGAGTTTTGAACTTTGAACTCCTGGTTTGTTTTGTTGTACATGCTTCCACTCAAACCCGTTTAAAAGTCAAACAGTTATTTATGTGTCCACCATTCCCTTCTTTAGTTAACAGGATCAAGGCAAACAATTTGGTGCAAATTTGCAGCCCTTAAACTGTAAGGTCACTATTTTTTCTTTGAAACAGTGTTTCTGAGCTTCTTGGAGAATGCTTGGTGTGTCCTCTACTTTGGAACAAATTTGATAAAATAAAACAAGACCTTAATGTTTGGTTGAGGATGTCATTTAGATAGTCCTTTGGTGTGATTGGTTGTAGTGGAATGCTCATATCTCTTTGCCCTTGAACTTGTAAGATGATGGGCTTATATTTATTGTTTTTGTTTACTCATATCTGCTTCAAGAGAACTGCAATTTCTTATGTAAAGAGAAAAAGCTCAGCCTTGCTACAGTTTTTTTATTTTTATCTTCCTTGTTGAGCGGTAAAAAAATGTGTTGGTGATTTGTTGGTCATGAGTTCGAATCCGAAATAGCATCTTTGCATATACAAGGGTAAGGCTGCGTACAATATCCCCCCCTTACTTTCGCATAGCAAGGAGCTTTTGAGCAATGGGATATGTAGTTTTGAGGGCGAGCCCTGACACAACGGTAAAGTTGAGCCTTGGCAACTTGTTGATCATGGATTCAAATCCGGAAACAGCCTCTTTGCATATGTAAGGGTAAGGCTGCGTAAAATATTCCTTCCCCTTACCTTCACATAGCTAAAAACCTCTGGGCAATGGGGTACGTGGTTTTGAGGGCGAGCCCTGACACAACGGTAAAGTTGTGCTTTGGTGACTTGTTAGTCATGGGTTTGAATCCGAAAATAGCCTCTTTGCATATGCAAAGGTAAGGCTGTGTACAATATCCCTTTCCTTTACTTTCGCAAAGCGAGGAATCTCTGAGCAATAGGGTATGTAATTTTTTTTTCCTTTTGTATCAAGAACTTTCTGTTCAGGGGGTTATCCTACCCTAGTTATATTCTCCTTTTTCAATAAAAAAATAATTCTGTACTGTTTTTAGGAGTAAAGTAGCTAATATGCAACATTTTTTTATTATAACGAGGTGACAAGTTAATTAAACATATCATGTGATAATACACAGAAATCTACCTGCTAGCCTGCCCATAATTTTTTTTATTATTTGTTGGTTCAATTTAAGTTGAAGAAGTTTTGGATGTAACTTGTTTCTTACTGCTTTTTTAAATCTCTATATGATGGCCTCTTTGCTACGTGTGGTGTTTTAAAGAATATTTCTTGTATATCATGTTCTTCATATTGCTTCTTTGTTTATCTGCTCTTTTTATTTCAAGAAATAAATAGATGATCCTTTGATTTTTTGGTGGCGTTATATACTGGTTATCGGCGTTAGAGGATTCTCAAATTTATGACCCATCAATGTTTTCAATTGATATCCCTTTTTATACATAAAAGATCTTTTTTTATGTATAAACATAAGATGGATGGTTGTATATGGTCTTAAAACAAAGGCATTTCATTAACCACACAATACATCAGAATCAACAACTATAAAAAAGGCTTAACCACTAGCTCCTGCTACATGGATCAAACAACACCATTGTATTTTCTCAAAATCCTAGTCTTTAGAGAGGTCATTTAGATCCAAGTTCTTTCTAGTTCAACATCAACATCAACAACAGCTTTAACCCAAGTTAATTGGGGTCGGTGGTAGATGAACCCAATAATAGATTGAAAATAAGACAAAAAAAGAGAAAGGGAGAGGGGAAGCAAAAGTGGAAATAAGACAAAAGAGAGGAAAAATAAGCTAAAATAAAAGAGGGATGAAAGAAGGAAGGGAGAAATGAAGAGGAAAAAAACTAAAAAAAAGGGAATGAGTGGAACATAGAAATACTAATGGGTTTAACCCTCCACCAAACTTATAGTTTTTCTCTACTTCGTCCTAAGACATACCGTCTGCCAATCTATATCCCACTCCATTAGGTCTTGTTTAACTATCTTTCCCCAGGTAAGTTTCAGTCGACCTCTACCTCTCTTTCTGTCGAGCTCTTGATCCAAGTTCTTTCTAGTTGTTTTGCTTTTTTTACTTTGGCTTCCTCTAGTTGCTATCCTCCATCTGATCAACTCTTCTTAGTAGGCCTTTTATTGGTTTTCTTCGCTCATGGCCAATTGCCAAACCATCTTTTTCCTCTACATATAGTTGTTGATAGTGTGATATAATCATGCTATCAAGTTGATGCATAGCATCATGGGAGCTGATAATTATGGCTAGCCTGTCAGAGTGTTTTCGTGGAGCGACAATTCTAGATAAGATCAAGCATGCTTTGTGGTCGTATCAACCATTAGTCCATCACACTAACGATGGGCTAAAATTCCATTTTGCCTACCTCTTTCTTTATTTTCCTGATGTAATACAGTGACAAGCAGGATTTTTTTTTTTTTTTTTGCTCAGCAAAGATAATATATATATATATATATATATATTTATATATGAGAGTAAACATACAAGTATATCAAAAAACAATATACAACCTATCTAACACACAAAACAAAACTGAGGCTAGCTAATACATGCAGTAGGCATGGACTAGACAGCCAAAGATTTTGCTGAAGATAGGCTCAAACCCTCCTACAAACCACTACTACAGCCTCCCAGTAGTGCGGAAACCTTCCTTAATATTACTAGACCAAAAGTGAAAAGGGATATTAAATCCCTTCTCAAGGTTAGACAACCAAGACCAACAAAAAAATAAAGCATCCTCCATCAGCTTTTGGCCATCGAAAGTAGCACCGTTGAATACAATCCGATTCCTGTGATACCAAATGCACCAAGACAATGCTATCCACCATATCTGCCATCTGTTAGTAAGGATATCATTAGGACCACAGTACATATGCTGTAAGAAGTGTTCTTTTGGACTTATCGGAAGTACCCCTTGAATGTTAATCCAATTCATCGATTCCCACCACAACGGCATAACCTTGGGGCAACTGAAAAAAACATGTGACACGTCCTCTTCAGCATGCTGACAAAAAGGACACCTGTTATCAACCAGTTGTACATTCCTTCTATATAAATTCTTCTTAGTGGGTAACCTATCTCTCAACAATCTCCAGGCAAAGCACAATGCTTTGCTAGGGATTCTTAGCTCCACATATCTTTGAAAAACTCCTGCTGATGCTGTGTACTTGCCTCCATATTTAGCAATCTGTATGCACTTCCCACTAAGTATTTCCTACTCGGATCTCCCTCCCATCTCCAAGAATCTTGCAGCTGATGTTGCAGGTGTGTATCCTGCACCTCTTCAATAAATTTTATAGCTGTTGCAATCTCTCCCTCCATGAAGCACCTCCTCCACCTAAATCTCCATTCCCATCCTGCTTGAGACATAGTTCCCATCTGCTGAACACTGTTTTGCTGTTGCTGAGAGATTAAGAATAGTCTAGGATACTTCGTCTTCAAAGTAGTACCAGCCTCCTTCCAATCATCCTCCCAGAATAGTACCCTAGATCCGCACCCTAGTTGTCATTTAACGTGATTTCTAAACCAACCCTCCTCTTCTTGTGAATTACTAGTACTACTCAAATCCTTCCACCAAATAGACTCACACCCAAGTCTTGTTGACACATCCAACGACCTCCAACCTCCGTACTTAGACTCCAACACTTTTGCCCACAATTCCCCGTTGTTATGGAAAAGGTTCCATCTCCACTTTCCAAGCAAAGCCATGTTAAACTTCACAAGATCCTTAATACCCAAACCACCTTTTTCCTTTGGTTGACAAACCTCGGACCATGTCACCCAAGCTATCTTCTCCTTATCATCATCACCCCCCCCATAAAAATCTTCTCTGCAGCCTCACCAGCTTGTCCGCCACCTTCTTAGGTATCCTGAAAAAAGAAAAAAGGAATATAGGGATCGAGTTAAGGACTGACTTTATAAGAGTCACTCTACCCCTGAACGAGAGGTATTTTTGTTTCCACTTAGCTAGTTTTTTCTCGCATTTCTCAACTAACGGAACCCAAGTCTCACCCCGTCTTGGATTAGCACCAAAAACAGTGACAAGCAGGATGATTCCCCTGGTTAAGTCCAGAAGCATAATTTTGAGCCATGGCATTCGTTAGCTTTGCACTCATATGGTTGAAATAATTGTTTCAAGAATTAAGTTTTGGAGAAATAAAGCATATGCAATATGACTAATATGTGAAGTCAAACAACCTTTAAATTTCCTCCAATACAGTTTTACATTTTTTTTTATCGGCAAAAATAATATAATATATATATATATATATATATATATATATATATATATATATAAAAGCAGAGATGCAACAGTACAAGGAGTACCATGAACAAAAACGAAACAGACACAATGCCTTTGGCAACCTAATACATGAAAAAGGCATGAATTAAGGTGCCAAAAACAAACCCAGGAAGGGCAGAAACATCTATATCTTAGAACCTCCCCTTCTAACAAAAAATTCCCCCCATATTACATGACCAAACATGAAAAGGAATGTTAAACCCTTTCTCCAGATTCTTAGACCATGTCCAACGTATGAATAGCGCATCATCCATTAACTTCTGATTGTTGAAAGACTCATTTAGGAAGATAATTCTATTCCTATGGCACCAAATAGTCCAAGTCAAAGCTATCCACCATGTTTGCCACCTCCAATACAGTTTTACATGAAGCAACAAAACACATAAAGGTGGACTTCCACTTCATGCAATATTTTGTCTAGTTTTATGGCACTACTAGCCTTGGAAATTTGAATAAACATGTTGGAAATAGGAGTATATTAGGAGATAAGAGCTTCTTTATTGTTTATTTTTCCAAGTAGCCTAGATACTTGGTATAGCTAGGTTCATTGCATCTTAGAAAGTAGTGCTGTTGTGGTACTTTAATTATTCTCTCGTAAATTGTTTTGGCATTAATTAACTTTTCTGGAATATAAATAAGTCCATTCTGTTGGCCGGAGAAAAGACTCAACCTCAAACACATTCAGAAAAATTTCCTTTCTCATTTTCTCACAAAATAAGTAATAGATGTGTTTGTTAATTCTCTTGAGGGTCCTTGGATTTGCTACATTTTGTAATAGCTTGGTTCATATGATTTATATGATCTAACTTGAGGTGGAGTGTAAAAATAGTAGCTTATAGAATATACTTCTCTCTTTGCGTTCAATCACATTGACTTACACATATGTATAAAGGTTCTTTCCCAAAGATCTTTATTTTCCATTTTATTGTTAATAATTTATCATGACACCTATATTGCTTTTACACAGTGCAGGTTTCTCAATGCCATCAAGCAATATCTTTGCTTGTCATTATTGAAGAACAGTGCCCTGTCAGCGATGGCCATTTTTCAACTTCAGTGTTCCATTTTCATGAACTTGTTATCAAAATTCAGATCAGGCTTGAAAAAAGAAATTGGCATGTTCTTCCCCATGCTTATCCTTCGAGTTCTCGAGAATGTTCTTCAGCCTAGTTTTCTGCAAAAAATGACCATCCTCAATTTATTGGACAAAATATCTCAAGATCCTCAGATTATTATTGACATTTTTGTCAACTATGATTGTGATGTGGATGCTTCAAACATATTTGAAAGGTATCTTGCTTTTGTAATATTTTGTTGCTCTTATACCTTGGTAGTGGTCAGTTTTCAAGAACAAACATGGGCTAATATTTTAAAAAGCAAAGGTGATAAATAAACTTGTTTGCCAAAAAAAAATGATGAATAACCTTGTTAATGCAAAATCCTTGGATTTTTTTTTCATTTATTGATAGAAAAAAAGGATGCCTTCTAGGGTGGTGGATAGTGGTTGACTAACTTTAAGCCTAGGGAGTGTCCTGGAATTGTATGAAATGTAGATTTACATTTGGCTTTTGTGGCGAAGGTTTTGGGTGTGGTTGGTGTCAAATTAGGATTGTTGAAATACTTTATTAAGGATTTGGAAGATTAAAATTAGTTCTGTTAGTAATAAAGTATAAAGGAGGAGGGTTGTGCACTTGTGCTAGGCCCTCGACAACTAACATAAAACATGGATCACTCACATAAGATTTTAGCTAATGTTAAGTGGTTAATTGGAAATATCGCACTGTATGACTTGAGTACAGTGTCAAATGAGCTATAGTCGTTGCATTGATGCCTGAATGTAGTGTTAAATGAGTAAGAGTCCTCACATTTTCCTGGATGGATGTGCGTGAAGAAGCTAGTTTAGAGGTGATTAGGTTTGCTACTTAGAAATTGTAAGTCTATGGAGGTCGATATTGGATACCATGATTTGGAGGAGGATTAACATTGTGTACCTACAAAAGATCAAATGGGTTAGAGAAAAAAGCTAAGGAGATAGATACCACAGGATTTAAACTTTAATACATGGGAAAAGTTAGAGGAATAAATGGTAGGCTATTATTGTAGGCAAGGATTTGAAAGATAATGTGGTGGATTTAAAAAGAATTGGGGACGAAATCTTAGCCTTAAAATTAGTTGTAGCATAGGAGATCATCAATATCATCAGTGCTTATACACCACAAGTAGGATTAGAGGCACTTGTGGAAGAAAAGTCTTGGGAAGATATGGAGGGGTTGGTACAAGGTGTTCCATAAGAGGAAAATATTTTCTTAGGCAAGGATCTTAGTGGATATGTTGGTCGTGCGACAAGTCAATTTCAGGAGCTCATATTGGTTTGGGTTTTGGAGGACTAAATGAGGAAAGACAAACTATTTTTGATTTCTCTACGACTTATGATTTTAGGATTATGAAAACTTGTTTCAAGAAGCAAGAGGAACATCTAATCACTTATAAGAGTGGAGGTTCAATGTCACTGTTGAAATAGGACAAAACAAAGGGATAGTTGAGTGAAAACTGTGTGTTTGAATACATAGCGGGGGCTTGTTTATTTAGGTTTAATACATTAATTTTACATAAATAGAGGACATGTTGTTTCCTCTAAATCAAAGATTACATGCCTATAAATCAATATTATTTTTTTATCGAGTCACAATATTATATTCTGATTTTCAACACTCATGTTAAAATAGGAGAAACAAAGGAAAATTGATTGAAAACCATGTGTTAGAGTACACAACCGATGCTCTATTCTATAGTGGTCATTACATTAAATACTAATAATGAGAGGATATTTTGTTTCCTCAAAATCAAATTCTAGTTTCCTACAAATCCTACTTTCCTACTAATGATAAATGTATATCATATCTTTGCCTACAAATTCTTTATGGTTCGGATGCAAGCATGTCTTTAGACTGATCTTTGGCACCCTAATTCGGGTAGTTTCCATGTATTAGGCTGCCATAGTTCTGTCATGTTTGCTGATGGGCTTTTATGTCTCAGTACTACTTGTACTCTTATTTCCTATCATATATCTATATATCATATCTTTGCTGATAAAAAAATAAATAAATGTATATTATATTCTGATTTTCAACACTCGTCCTCAAGCTAAAGCTTACTAAGCTCTCATCTTGTTACAAGAAAATAAATTATTCCCAATAAATTAATAAAAAACAAAATTAAGCTCCACCTAAGAACAATAGTTTGAAAAGCAACTCAGGTATGTTGTGAAGATCGAGATAATTTTTAGAAAAAAATATCTTTGCCAAATAGTTGGAAGGAATGACCATCAGTGAGAAAATTCATGGCAAGCAAAGCAAGGTTCATTCTTCTTGAAACCACATTTAAAAGCTTCAAACCAAAAATGTTGGAGACCCTAATTATTTAAACTGAAGGTGAGATAAATGCATCTGAGGCAAAGTCGTCGGGACTAGTGCATTTGGGACATAGGTGGGATTAGTGCATCTGGGACATAGGCAGGGTTGGTGTATCTGGGACAAATACAAGAGCCAATACATCTAGGATAAAGACAGGGTCAGTGCATTTGAAATATAGGAAAAAAAGGAATGTCGAGGAAACACTCATGGAACAACCCAAAAAGGATTGGGCCTTGTGCACCTTAGTTTAGAGAGCCTAGCGTTGCAAAGGACGTCCAGAAGGTGGCCGGACGTGCTGACCTTAGTTGCTGTTTGGTGCGCAAAAAACATATGCGTCTGTGCATTTTTGGGGACATGGTTGGTGCAGGCGAACAGATTTGGGGAAAACGCACCCCGAGGATGTACTGGCCAACAGAAAACTTGTCGGAAAAATGGTCAGTGAACATTTTCTGTCGAAAAAGTGATGGTGACCAGAGGTCAGAAAATTTGTCAGAAAGATCGCTCGGAAAAGGTGCTGCGAGTAGAAGGGTCCACCAGGGATCCATTGTGATCCACTGTCCCCAGTGAGGCATTGTTTTGGTGATACCCCTGTTAGGCTCTGGATACCATGTTTAAATAGGAGAAAACAAAGGGACAGTTGAGTGAAAATCGTGTGTTTGAATGTTTATGTAGGTTTAATTATACATAAACAGAAGTTAACCAAGTTTGGTTCTGAAGATATTTCTGATCCTACTTTGTATAGATCTATTGTTGGGGCTTTGCAGTATGCCACTATTACCAGACCAGAAATTAGGCTGTTATATTTTTTTTTTTTTTTTTTTTTTTT
>CM023954.1:36627-92177 GCA_013407115.1 Glycine latifolia
AAAAAAAAAAAAAAAAAAAAAAAAAAAAACCAGACCAGAAATTAGATTTTCTGTTAACAAGGTTTCCCGTTCATGTCCAAGCCTTCTGAACAGCACTGGATGGCTGTGAAAAGAATTCTGAGGTATCTAAAAGGGACTGTGTCTTGGAAATTAAATTTCAAGCTGGTTCTCCTAGGCATCCTTTATCTCTTCATGCCTATTGTGATGCAGATTGGGCATCTGATTCTGATGACAGAAGGTCAACTTCTGGAGCAGCTACTTTTCTTGAACCTAATCTCATTTCCTGGTGGTCTAAGAAGCAATCAGTTGTAGCTAGATTGAGCACTGAGGCAGAATACAGGAGCATGGCTCTTATTACAGCACAGGTAACTTGGATTCAGTCTCTGCTTTCTGAACTCCAAGTTGCTCATACCACTCCTCTCATTCTCTGTGATAATACCAGCACTGTCTCTCTTGCTCACAACCCTGTTCTTCATTCTCGAAATAAACATATGGAGCTTGATCTGTTCTTTGTTGAGAAGAAGGTCATCACCAAACAGATTGATGTTGTTCATGTGCCTGCAGCTTATCAACTTGCTGATATTCTGACCAAGGCCCGCTCTCCTGCTTCATTTGTTTCATTCAGATCCAAGCTCAGAGTAGTTGAAAGAATTTCTTCCAATCCCTATGAGCTTGCAGGGGGGTATAAGAGTATTACATTACTCAATGTATTTTTGCTTTATTTCAGTAAGCTGTTAGTCTAACTACCATGGTTAGTAGTTAGTTTGTGATTAGGGTCATTAGTGTGTAACAGCTAGTGACAGCTGTATCAACTAACTTAGGTTAGTTGACGGTTAGGTTGTTAGTTGTTAGATCATCTATATAATCTGTACATCTCTTTTGGGGGAAGGATGACTTTGATTAAGTCAATCCTGAACTCGATTCCCATATTTCTTTTTTCTTTTTTCAGGGTACCGAAGAGGGTGATATCTTGCCTGGAGCGAATTCAGAGGAGGTTTTTGTGGGGTGGAAATGCTGATCAAAAAAAGATTGCATGGGTAAGTTGGGAGTTGATATGCAAACCAAAGGAGCTTGGGGGTCTGGGAATTAAAGATTTAACTAAGTTTAACCTTGCTTTACTTGGAAAATGGTATTGGAACATGTTCCACCAGCAGGATGATTTATGGGCACAAGTTATAGATTCAAAATATGGTGGCTGGAGGAGTCTATGTGAGTCTAGAAGATCTGGCAGCGAATCCATTTGCTGGAGGGATCTCAGTTTATTAGGTAATCCTAATGATGGGGGGCAATGGCTTAGAGATGGGATAAAATGGAAAGTGGGTTGTGGTTCTAAGATACTGTTTTGGGAGGATGGGTGGAAAAATGATGGGATGTCTTTAAGGGAGAGGTATCCAAGACTGTATCAGCTCTCTCATCAACAACAACATTTTATCCACCAAATGGGTATCATGACACAATCTGGATGGGAATGGAAGCTTAGGTGGAGAAGAAATTTTATGGAAGGGGAGGTTGTATCAGCTGTAAATTTTATGAAAGATATTCAAGATTCGGTTATACAATCACAACAACAAGATAACTGGATCTGGTTGGCTGACTTGAGTGGATTATATACTGTGGGGAGTGCTTACAGCTTTATTGACAGTGCAAGGAATGGTACATATCATGATGATATGTTCAAGGACTTGTGGAAGCTAAAAATACCTAATAAAGCTCTATGCTTTGCGTGGAGGCTGTGCAGGGACAGACTGCCATCTAAGATGAATTTGAGTAGACGAAATGTGGAGCTCATTGACACTCTTTGCCCTTTCTGAGGAATAAGGATGAGGATGCGTCACATTTATTCTTCAGTTGTGATAGAATTATGCCACTTTAGTGGGACTCTATGTCGTGGGTAAATATTGTAAGTGTATTTTCAATAACCCCGAAAGAACATTTCACTCAACAATTGTTCTACTGTGATATTGGTTTCTGCATGAAGAGATGGCAGATTTGGTGGGTAGCTTTGACTTGGACCATTTGGTGTCATAGGAACAAGATCGTTTTCCAAAATGAGAGCTTCAATAGGCAGAAATTGATGGATGATGCGTTATTTATATGCTGGTCTTGGCTAAAAAATTTGGAGGCTGGTTTTAACTTTCCTTTCCATTTCTGGTCTACCAATTTAGGGATGTCTTTTGTACTCCCGGGGGGTGGGGGGGGTGGGGGAAGACTTAAGATGTATTTTCTGTGTTTTGTCCTAGTCTTAAGTCAGAACTTAGTTGGCTTTTTTCATGCTTTTTCATGTTTTAAGCCACCTAGGTTCTACTTTTGTTCTTGCTAGGTTGTACAGTACTTCTTGTACTGTTTTATATATATATATATATTATCTTTGCTGATAAAAAAAAAAAAAAATCTGTAACTGTAATCAGTTGTGACTTGGGTTGAATAACATTAGATTTCTCAATCTCATTCTCTTCTCTTTTCTCATATTCTCTCAACTCTATTAATTTGGAATGAGACGTCTAAGAAGATTTGGAAGCTTGCCTGAGTAGTCCTGAGTGAATTAAAAGGTTTTGGACCAAGATAAAGAATATTGGTGGTGTAATGAAAGTTTTCAAGACTAGGTAAGAAACAAAAGAGTTTGCTTTAAAGCCTTACATGGGTGCAATAATGCAGAAAATTGGGCAAGGTATCAAAATACTAGAAATGAGATTTGAAAAACTGTGAGTAAAACATGATCTAAAGCTATAAAAGGCTTTTGTGCAAGGCGGTGTCTTAGAGTGTAATATAAAACTATTCATTTGTCTAAACCTTAACAGTTTAAGCTTTTGGAATTGTTTGTTTGTAACAAATTCTGATAAAAAATTTAGTTATTTGGAGTAGAACGTCATGTTGGAGGCCATACCTTGGGTTTTGGGGTCATAACTGTTTCCTTGCTTCTTTATTGATTCGTTTGCTTATATGGTGTACTTGGAGCACTGTCTGCTTCCAAGAGATAAAGCTTATTCAAGGTCTGCAGTATAAATCTAGTGACAGATTTTTTATTTACTTATGTTTGTTTGATTTTGCATCTTGTTTTAGTATTTAAACTCTTATAATTCTATCAGATATTTGCAGGATTGTCAATGGTCTTCTGAAAACCGCTTTGGGGCCACCTACAGGGTCGACCACTGCTTTGTCTCCAGCACAGGATATTACTTTCCGACATGAATCTGTGAAATGCTTGGTCAGCATTATTAAGTCAATGGGAGCATGGATGGACCAGCAGATAAGCATAGGAGATTTAGATCTAGCAAAGAGCCCTGAAAGCAGTAGTGCAGCAGAGAATCATCTCATACTAAATGTAGAAGAAGGAAATGCTTCTGATCACGAGCTACATTCTGATGTAAATTCTGAATTTTCGGATGCTGCCATGTTAGAGCAACGTCGGGCATATAAAATCGAACTTCAGGTATGTATTACTTGGCTCAGAGGACGAAAAATTGTTATATTGTCATAATGTTAAGGGTAAAATATGTTTTTGGTCCCTCTAAAATGTTGAAAGTTCGGTTTAAGTCCCTCTAAAATTTTTTGTCCGTATTTGTTCCCTCTAATTTTCCGACCCCAATTAACTTGGGTTAAAGGTGTTGTTGATGTTGATGTTGATTTGTTCCCTCTAATTTTGAAATGCACCACTTTTGGTCCTCCAAGTGCTATCTACATCACTTTTCATCTCTCTATAAAGTGTCATCTAAACCACTTGGAGGACCAAAAGTGGTGCATTTCAAAATTAGAAGGACCAAAAACAGACAAAAAAATTTAGAGGGACTAAAACCAAACTCTTAAAATTTTAGAGAAACCAAAATCATAATTTACCCTAATGTTAAACTATCCTCTTATACTAGCATAACATTGAGTTCTAATTGGTTGATTTTACCTACCCAAAAACCTATATTGTGTTTGTACAATTCTCTTCTGTATCTCTCCTTCTGCTCCCATGAATTGCATTTATACATAATTTCGTCTTCCTGAGCCACAAATTTTCATATTCTATGCTGATGCTTTTTTTTTTTTTCTGGGTTAAATGCAGAAAGGCATATCACTTTTTAATCGAAAACCTCCAAAAGGTATTGAATTTTTAACAAGCAACAAAAAAATTGGTTGTTCTCCAGAACAAGTGGCACTGTTCCTGAAGAACACTGCTGGCCTTGATGAAACCAAGATTGGTGACTATTTGGGAGAAAGGGAGGAGTTTTCTCTTAAAGTTATGCATGCTTTTGTAGATTCCTTTAACTTCAAAGGGATGGATTTTGGTGAAGCTATTCGATTTTTTCTTCAGGGCTTCAGGTTGCCTGGTGAGGCACAAAAAATTGATCGCATCATGGAGAAGTTTGCTGAGCGCTATTGTAAATGCAACCCTAGTTCTTTTAGCAGTGCAGATACTGCCTACGTTCTTGCTTACTCTGTGATAATGCTTAATACAGATGCTCATAATAATATGGTGAAAGATAAGGTTTGACCTTGCTGAATCTTTTATATTATATCTTAGGCTCAACAGTTAGAGTACCAGCTTTGTGACATTACTTGATGTCCAATCTAGGTGTGGTTTCGTTTCTATTAGGCTTAATTGATTTTTTTTAATAGTTGGTACATCATATTTTACTGATGAAATTTGAATATGATAATTTTAATCATAGAAAATTATCCTATAAAGGCAATGTGATTTATGCGTATTTATTCTGAATACAGCTTTGAAAATATCAATTATTTTCTCTTTCCATTTCTTTTATCTTCTTATGTAGGCGGTGGTAGTTATGGTAAATTATAGCTTTGTGTCAGGGAAACACAGTGAACACCATGAGCTATAACATGTAATATCATTTTGTAAATGACTTGGATATCATTTGATTGCTTATATTTCTTCTATTGTTTTACAAAATTGAGATTGTAAATTCAGAATATCTTACAATGCTGAATATAGGTTTGACCTGAATTTGTGGTGTATATTCTATGTTAATGGATTTCCAGATGACAAAGGCTGATTTTGTTCGAAACAACCGAGGAATAGATGATGGAAAGGATTTACCAGAGGAATATCTCGGGGCAATTTATGACCAAATTGTTAAAAATGAAATTAAAATGAATGCTGATTCTTCTGCACCTCAGAATAAACAAGCAAATAGCTTCAATAGATTGCTGGGATTAGAAGGTATACTCAATCTTGTGAACTGGAAGCAGAGTGAGGAAAAAGCAGTGGGTGCAAATGGGCTTCTCATTCGGCACATTCAGGAGCAATTTAAAACTAATTCGCGAAAATCAGAGTAAGCCAAGACATTGCTCAATGTTTGGATTTTTATTTTAGGCTTAAATATAAGTTGGGTACCTTAAATTTGGGCCTAATTTCCTTTTGGTTACCCAAATTTAAAAGTGTTTTTTTCATTCCCCTAATTTGGAAATAGTGCACTTTTGGTCCTTACCAGGGAGACTAAAATGGTTGCAAAAAATAACCTTAAGGACCAAAAGAGGGCTATTTTCAAAGTAGGGAACAAAAATAATCATTTTTAATTTGGGAAACCAAAAGGACAAGAGACTTGGCTCAAATTTGAGGAACCAAAAAAATATTTAAGCATTATTTTTTTTATCATTAATTTTTTTTGGAAGTCTATTTGGTTGCAAAACTAGACCTGCTAAGCTCTTTCTTTTCCACTATTTTTTGTATATAGGCTTTGATTTGGCTGGCTCTGCTACTTGATATCTTTCAATGGATTTTTTTAATTTTTTTTTATCTAATACATTTTTGAGAGGATTCAGAAGGTTTAGTTAAAGGAATTTTGAAATGAGTAAAGATTTTCCTAAGAGGGTGAGCCCTGACATAGCAGTAAAGTTGTGCCTTGGTGATTTGTTGGTCATGAGTTCGAATCCGGAAATAGTCTCTTTGCATATGCAAGAGTAAGGGTGCGTACAATATCCCTCTCCCTTACCTTCGCATAGCGAGGAACCTCTGGACAATGGGGTACGTAGTTTTTTTTTCCTTAAGATTTTCCTAGGAGGTGATCTAGTTGGTAACATGAATGATTGTCTAAAGTATAGTAGAGGGTATAACATTTCTAGATTTTGCTTTAGCTAACACTTGTTTTAGGTAATGGGAAGAACATCGTATCACATACTAAAGTAAGGTGACATGCTTCCAAAATTGTTTTTTTTGCCTAATTAGGAAATCAGATAGAAACTTTTGCATGGATTGCAAAGTCATACTTACTTGGAGAATACTTGTCTACCCAGCATAGGATCTTGGTTATGGATATATGACTCAAGAGGAGAGTAAATAGAAATGGTTTAGATAGGATTTCAAGGATAAAATGGTAGCAATTGAAGGGAAAAAAGGAGTTTTGAAAGAAGTGAGGGAGGGTTTTAGGAGGATGTCGGTCAAATTACATACCATGAGGTATGAAAAGGGTGTAGGAGCATAAAATGGCTCATTGAGTTGTTTAACAAGATTGAGTAGAGAAGTGTCTTGTTCTCTAGGTATGAGTATGAGAACAAGAGTGACTTCTAAAACTGGTCTAATTATAGAAATATTAAGCTCATGAGCCATATTATGAAGCTACAAGAGAGTACCTTTAAGGATGAAATTCCCTAGAATGTATCAAATCTCCCAACAACAACAGCATTCCATTCAGCAGATGGGATCCTTATCAAGTGATGGCTGGGAATGGAAATTTAATTGGAGAAGGTGTATTAGGGAGGGGGAAGTAGAAATCGCAAGTCAGTTCCTAGAGGACATACAGGGGCTGGTCATTTGCCCTGAACAGCAGGATAGTTGGAGGTGGGAGGGGTCATCGAATGGCAGATATACAGTGGGAAGCGCCTACAAGTCAGTACATAAGGTGCTGGATTCCCAGGTCCAGGAAGACTTGTTTAAAGACCTTTGGAAGCTTAGCATTCCGTGCAAAGCCATCTGTTTTGCTTGGAGGCTTTTGAGAGATCGACTTCCCACTAAGAAGAATCTGGTCCACAGAAACGTCAATATTGATGACAGCAATTGTCCCTTTTGCTGCAATTCTATTGAAGATGCATCACATGTGTTTTTTGGCTGCCATAAGATTTTGCCGCTTTGGTGGGAACCCATGGGCTGGATCAATATGGTAGGGGTATCCCCGATTAACCCAAGTGATCATTTTCGTCAACATAGTTATTGCAAGCTTGCTGGCCTTAATATTCAGCGGTGGTATATCTGGTGGATAGCCTTGACGTCGAGCATATGGCATCATCGCAACAGGATTGTGTTCCATAATGAAAGTCTTAATAGGTCCAAGCTGATGGAGGACGCTATATTCTCTTGCTGGTCTTGGTTAGCAAACTTGGAGAAAGGATTTAATATTCCTTTCTACATCTGGTCTAGTCATATTAGTGAGGGCTTTATACGTTGAGGAGGCTGCATCTAGGGTGTTGCTTTCGTTTTCTTTTGTCATAATGTGGGTTTCATGGTTTGATCTTTGGCACCTTAATTCAGGTTTTCTATCGTGTATTAGGTTGCCAAAGCTCCGGTTAGGCTTTTGTTGGCCTTTGTTTCTTTCCTTGTAGTACCTCTTGTACTCTTTTCATTTATATAATATATTATCTTTGCTGATAAAAAAAAATGAAGCTACAAGAGAGGGTAATTAAGCAGTCATTATAGAAAATGAATTTTGTTTTATGTCGGGGAGGTTACCCACTAAAGCAAATATACTTCCTACAAAGATTAATGGAAAGACATTGGAGGAATTAATGGAGAGACATTAGAGGAATTAAAAGGACAATTCATCAATTTGGGAAAACCATATGGTGGGGTACGAAGAGAGGTATTGTAGAAGGCTTAGGAAATGAAAGGAGTTTGTCCTGCTTGTAGTCGGGCAAACAAAGATATGTAAGATGGTTTCAAATTAGAGTGTGAACATAAGGTGAGGCACACAAAGGACTTTCTTATAAGTATTGGACTGCACCAAGAGTGAGCTTCAAACCTCAATCTTTTTAACTTGGTCTTGGATGTTCTTATTTCTTACTGAACATATCCATGAGGCAGATGCCATAATGCATGCATTTTGCAGATGATATGCCCTGGTTGGATAGTTGAGAGAAGAAATAAATGAGAAGCAATAGAGGAGGAGACAAAATTTGGAAGCTTGACTTTGGTTTAAGTAGAAGGGAAATGAAGTATATAAAATGTAAGTTTAGCTAGAGGTGCACTAATTCTAGTATGGACATGAAATTTGGAGACTATAACATACCACAAGTCATAGGTTCTATAGTTTAAGTATCTTGGTCATCATACAAAATGATGGGGAAATGTAAACCATAAAATTCAAGTGGGATGGATGAAATCAAGGAGTGTTTTAGGTGTTATTTGTGAAAGAAAAGTACCACTCAAGCTTAAGGGAAAATCTTACTACATAACTATCAGACTTGGGATGTTGGGCAATGAAATCCAACGAGGAGAAAAGCTCAATAGTGTCAATATTGTAGAGATGAGAATGTTACGATGACATACAGACAAGTTTGTGAATGAATGCATTCTAGAGAACATTGGGGTAGCACCTATTGTTGAAAAGAAAAGATGGTAGATTCTTGCTTTAGGTGGTTTGAGCATTTGTAGAAAAGACCTACATAAGTCCCAATAGTTAGAGGTAGAGAAAAACTAAGAAAAGTCTTGGGGAAAACCGTTAAGAAAGATTTAGATTTAAATAGTTTGTGTATTGATATGATATATGAGAGGATTTTACCTTTTGATTCATGTAGCTGGCCCTACCCGGTGGGAAAAGGCTACAACTGTTGTTGTTTATTGTTTATATATTTATGGTTATGTACTGGCTCTGCATCTTACATCCTTTCCATATGTGCATTTTCCTTTTCCTTTAAGGCCCAGCTATCTGCTGGATTATAGATTACATAAGGGATGTTAATCTTTCAATGCATTTCATAGTTTAGAGTTTAGACATTCTATTTACTTGTTATTGCAGATCTGTGTATCATGTTGTCACAGATGTGGCTATACTGAGGTTTATGGTGGAAGTTTGTTGGGGGCCTATGCTGGCTGCATTCAGTGTAACACTTGATCAGAGTGATGACAGGGTAGCTACTTCTCAATGCATACAAGGATTTCGACATGCTGTGCATGTTACTGCACTGATGGGTATGCAGACTCAAAGGGATGCTTTTGTTACATCTGTTGCCAAATTTACTTATCTGCACTGTGCTGGAGATATGAAACAGAAAAATGTTGATGCTGTCAAGGTGAGTGAATCTTAATTTGGATGCCATTGACATTACTCAAATCAAATCACTCACACCTTTATTCTCCTTTTGCATTTATAATGATAACTGCTTATTGCACACCATATATTAATGTCATTCTAGCCATATTGTACTTATATCAAGAAAGCAGTGATGAATGGGTTCACTTTGATTTTATTTGCTTAATCCTTCGCATGAAAATAGAATGTGATTGGTACATTTTTTTTGTGTTTATCATGTGATTGAGCCACTTGATTTCATGTATATGTCATTTTAATATCTTTAAATCTTATTTTTGTGCAGGCAATAATATCAATTGCGATTGAAGATGGAGATCATCTGTATGAAGCATGGGAACACATATTAACTTGCCTCTCCCGAATTGAGCATTTGCAACTGTTAGGTGAGGGTGCCCCAAGTGATGCAACCTTCTTCACTTCAGCTAATTTTGAAATGGAGGAGAAAGCACTGAAAACATTAAGTTTCTCTTCTTTTAAGAAAGGAACACTCCAGAATCCAGCCATGGTGGCTGTTGTTCGTGGTAGTTCATATGACAGTACAAGTATTGGGGTCAATGCTTCTGCAATATTAACAACAGAACAGATAAATAATTTCATTTCAAACTTGAATCTACTGGACCAGATTGGGAACTTTGAACTGAACCATGTGTTTGCCCATAGTCAACGGTTGAATGGAGAAGCAATAGTAGCATTTGTTAAAGCACTTTGTAAAGTTTCCATTTCAGAGTTACAGTCTCCAACAGACCCCCGCGTATTTGGCCTCACTAAAATAGTAGAAATTGCGTAAGTTTCTTTGTCCTTTTTATGATAGATGTTCTCTTTGTGCAATTCATTCAGATTTCTAAAATAATAATTTTCTTGACATATGGAGCTTGCACAATGAATATAAGCCATGCAATTTACACTCAGACATTGCCCATTTTGTTTTTTATTCCTTATTTGTACTTTTGCTAGTGTGTTTTGGTATGAATATGAAATATCCTAGTATGTGAAATTATGAATACATGACCCCAGCAAATTTTTCTCTTCCGCATATTGAATATGGTGTTGACATTTTCATATGTTTTAGGCATTTAGCCCAATTTTGCGGCCAAGCACAAAATAAAGTAATGCCTTGCCCTGCTACATAAAACCTATTGCTTTTGATATTTATCTTAAGAAAGTGGCTGTTATAGATGGAAAAGGTAAGAATTTTAAGATAAGTTCAACCATTGATAAGCTCCACTATTGTCATAACTCATAAGGAATTATATGGATGTAACTTGGATGCTAAGTAACCTGGCAGATTGAAGGTTTAGGTTTTTGGTATGTTCAATCTCCTTGGTCCTGTGTTTGAGTGTTGTGATCTTCTTATGCTGTTATATTTTAAATAACAAGATGGTCATTCAAAAGAAAGGAATTTCTTATGACTATCAGGTACTTGGCAGGCAAAGCTCTTAAGGACTAGCAAGGTAGGGAGCAGATACATATGGAACAAGCTTGGCACATATGATATATACACACCGGCTGGAAAGGAGTGTTAGAATATCTTGGATATTTATGAGATATGTTAAGATATCATGTATGTTGGAAAGCTACTTTAATTGGGGTCATCCCTAGTCCACCTTAGTTGTGGTGGTTGGTAGCCATGGGTAAAGAGGGGTGTGTTGAAGTCCCACATTGGCTAGAGATAGTGTTGAGATATAGTATATAAGTATGGAGCAATCCTCACCTTACAAGCCGGTTTTGTAGGGTTGAGTTAGGTCCATAACCCACTTTCTAAGAATGTATCTATTGTAATCAATTTAGATAAAATCATCTTTTAATTTTGAAAAACATATACTACATCTTGAGAATGGTTTTATGCCTCCAATATTTCCCAAGAATCATTTGAGGTTAAAGCACAAAAAATGCAGAAGCCAATTTTTCCTTTTGCGGAAATTCAACTTTATTTATAAGTGGGAATAACTGTCCAAAAAAGCTCTAATATCATGTCAAGGAACAACTGTCCAAAAATATTAAACTGTTACATGGTGGATCAAGAATTGCTTTATGTCTCTAACTCTAACATATTTATGTTAATTGTTATATCTTTTAGAATGAGGGACATGTTACTTTCCTGAAAGGGGATCCTTTGTTGCTTTTATTAGACCTTAAGAAAGGGATTGTGATTTTCTCTTGGTCATGTTCTTTGTAGCTTGTAATTGGTGATTCCAAGTTATTCTCTTCTCATGCACATTTATGATTAAAATTCTAATGATCATTCAATCTACTTAAGACTATAACATGGTTGCATTTGCAGGCATTATAATATGAACCGGATCAGATTAGTATGGTCTCGCATATGGAATGTTCTCTCAGATTTCTTTGTGTCGGTTGGATTGTCAGAAAACTTGTCAGTTGCAATCTTTGCAATGGACTCGCTGCGACAACTTGCAATGAAATTTTTGGAGCGTGAGGAGCTGGCTAATTATAACTTCCAGAATGAATTTCTGAGACCATTTGTGATTGTTATGCAGAAAAGCAACACCACAGAAATTAGAGAATTAATAGTTCGTTGTATTTCACAGATGGTCCTTAGCCGTGTCAGTAATGTGAAATCTGGCTGGAAAAGTGTTTTTATGGTAATGTTGAGTTGGCTTGATTCTCTCCCCCCCACCCTCCCCCTCCCTCCTCTCTCCCTAGACATGGGTTCAGACCATTTGATAAACAACAAAAATTGAAACTGTCAAATGTTGCCCAATTGTTTTTATTGAAGAAAGCGAAACAAATTGGGAAGGCACATTTGTGATTGTTTACTATTCTTTTCAAGAAAAAATTACATTTGATTACTTGCATACACACATTTGTTGGCAATTTAGATAGTCTAAACAATGTTTCAGGAATGAATATTCATGGTCAAATTTTAATACCTCTGAAACGGCTTGTTAAAAAGGAAATAAATACAAATAAAAAAGAAAAGAAAAGGGACATCAAGATACATATCTAGTCAAATTATTGATGGTTTTCAACAATCTAAATGCAATACACAAGTTTAGTGTACCAGAAAATTGTTAATATAATGACATTTACCACCATGTTCAGATACGGGCTTCATTAATGTCCCTGCTTCCTTCCTAAGCAAGAAGAAAATGCACGTCATTTGTTAGCATTTGTGAATTGAGACAATGAAACAATCTTGACTTATCATGCAGTGTTTTTGGCTCTCAGGTTTTTACAGCTGCTGCAGCTGATGAGCGGAAGAATATTGTATTATTAGCATTTGAGACCATGGAGAAAATAGTGCGTGAATTTTTTCCTTATATTACTGAGACAGAGACAATGACCTTCACCGATTGTGTCCAATGCCTTTTGACATTTACAAATAGCCGATTCAACAGTGACGTTAGCCTCAATGCAATTGCGTTTCTTCGCTTCTGTGCAGTCAGACTTGCTGATGGAGGACTTGTTTGCAATAAGAAGAGCAGTGTTGATGGCCCATCAATAGTTGTAGCAAATGGTATTTCAGATTTACAATCTCATACTGATAACGGTGATCATGTCTCCTTTTGGAATCCTTTGCTATCAGGTAATATGCATTTAGATGATATGCCCTAAGATATTTGGTACAGTGGCCCATGTACCATCACGGTGGACCAAAAAACTTATCCAATAAATGTATGTATTCTGTTTGGTTGATTGATTGCATAAATCTCAAATGTCTATTGCTCACATTCCTGTTGACACTGCCCTTTATATACAGTATGTTAAGCTTTGTATTAAGTTTTTGTGTTAAAATCTTGAGCAATGATTGCTGCATTTTGTCAACAGATTTGCTTGCACTTCTCTTGTTAGATGTAGCAAATAAGTGGTACCTTTAGCTCCTAGTTAGTGTCAAAAAAGCAAACGTAATAGTGATTTAACCACATTTTGTGCAGCAGTGAGATAACATAAATTCCATAACTCTTGTCTGTTCTTTCTGCTTTAAGTTAATATTTTTATATTTTCATTGCAGGGTTATCAAAACTAACTTCTGATCCAAGATCAGCTATCAGAAAGAGTTCTTTGGAGGTGCTTTTTAACATTTTGAAGGATCATGGTCATCTATTCTCCCACACATTTTGGAATAGCATTTTCTGTTCTGTTATTTTCCCTGTATATAACTCAGTATCTGGAAAGAGAGAGATGAATCTACAAGAGGCCCATTGTTCACCTTCTTCAGTATCTGTGCATACTGAAGGAAGCACATGGGATTCTGAGACTTATTCAGTAGCAGCAGAATGTTTAATAGATTTATTTGTCACCTTCTTTGATGTGGTGAGGTCTCAGCTACCTGGCGTGGTGTCAGTACTGACAGGGTTCATTAGAAGTCCTGTTCAGGGTCCAGCTAGTACTGGAGTTGCTGGATTAGTGCGTCTCACAGGTGACCTTGGTAACAGGCTTTCAGCAGAAGAATGGAAAGAGATTTTTCTATGTTTGAAAGATGCAGCTATGTCAACAGTGCCAGGATTCATGAAGGTCTTGAGAACCATGAATAATATTGAGGTGCCTCACATTTCACAGTCTTCTGCTGACTTAGAAAGTTCTTCTGATCATGACATGAACAATGATGAATTTGATGATGACAATCTGCAAAAGGCCACATATGTTGTGTCAAGAACGAAGAACCATATTGCTATGCAGCTACTAATTGTACAGGTTTATTTCTTGCTCGTTTTGTATGTGCATAAGTTAACAATTAAAACATAAGCACTAAATTTCCTAGTATTCAATTTATATGCATCCACTGAATTTAAATCGTAATCCACTGATTTTGTTTTATTACTTTTTTCATGAAAACATATGTAGTGCAGCTTGATATAAATTTCTCCTCTGAATGAGTTCATCTTGATGATATCTTTCTGTGTTCTATTGGCAGGTTGCAACTGATCTGTACAAAAAGCACCAGCAATCCTTATCTGCAGCCAGCATCAAAGTCCTTATTGAATTATATTCGTCGATTGCTTTACATGCTCGTGAGATGAACAGAGAGTCAATTCTACTGAGGAAGTTGCAGAAAGTTTGCTCCGTCCTGGAAATATCTGGCCCTCCCATGGTTCATTTTGAAAATGAGTCCTTCCAGAATCACCTCAACTTTCTACAAAATATACATCTCCATGATAATTTTGCGCATGATGAGATAGAGCTAGAACAAGAGTTAGTTGCTGTGTGTGAAACCGTATTGGACATATACCTAAATTGTGCTGGTTCCATTTCCACTTTTCACAAGTCTGATACCATGCCAGTGCCTCATCGAAAACTCCCTCTGAGCTCAGCAAAGAAGGAAGAGATAGCTGCTAGGACATCTTTAGTCATCTCAGCATTGCAAGGATTGGCTGGTCTGAAAAAGGATTCATTCAGGAGGTATATTCCACGGTTCTTTCACTTACTGGTAGATCTCGTGAGGAGTGAACACACCTCTGGAGAAGTTCAACATGCCCTGAGTAATATGTTCCGTTCATCTGTTGGCCAAATTATAATGGACTGAGTTTTAGTTTTGGCATAATTTGTTTTTGGACGTTGCTGAATATCAATCAGCATTTTCCTTATAAGCTAAAGAACGAGCCATTACATGGTCATATCTTATTTTACTCACCATTGTTGTGTAGTGTTACTCTTGGTTTTTTGTGATTGTATGTGCCATTAATGTAAATGATAAATTTATTTCAAGCAGAATATTGAAGTACCACAGATAGATAGCGAAGAGACTAAGTTAGGCAGCCGCTGGCAGTCTACGACTTGGCCTGACTTGTTCCTTTTCACCAATGGAGATTGAGTCCAGGAGATAGTTTCTCGTAAGGAAAAAAAAAGTAGTCTTGTTCCTTTTCAGATGTTGTTTAAGGTTGTGACATAAAAACAATTAAGATATATAATTAATATTTTTTTTAGGTTTTTACATGATTTCTTATTATATTATTTATTTATCTTATTGATTAATTTTCTATAGTTTATTTTTTATTGATCTATTTAATTCCATGATAAATGGGTAAGATAATTTTAAAAAATAGATAATTATAAGGATATAATTAATAAAAGAGTAAGTAAAGTTTTGAACTTTTAAAATGAGATAAAAATGAAAAAAAAATTCTTAATAAAATTGACACTTGAAAAAAGGGTAGTATTAGTGAAAAGGATAATATTTTAAGTAATTTAAAGTTAAATAGAGTGACCTATTCGAATATATTATTGTTATTATTATTATTTGCTTATCTGTTATTTTCAGGCAATGATTAAGATGAGACTCTTTATGGAGGGTGAAATTGTAACAACGATCAAATTCATGGAGGAAATTCAGGAGTTGGTGGTGCACTTGCAGCAACCAGATTTGTGGGTTTGGTCTGGAGCACCAAGCGGGGTATACCCTGTGGAGAGCGCTTACAGATCTCTCACCAAGGCGGACACAAATCAACACCATGACGAGGTGTTCAAGCAGTTATGGAAGCTAAAAATCCCTTCAAAAGCTTCATGTTTTGCATGGAGGTTACTGAAGGACAGATTGCCCACAAAGCTGAATTTAAGGAGAAGGAATGTGGAGATCATTGATGCCTCGTGTCCTTTTTGTAGAAGTCACGAGGAAGATGTGTCTCACTTATTTTTTACTTGTCCTAACATATTGCCGTTGTGGTGGGAATCAAGGTCATGGGTAAATATTGTAGGGGTGTACTCGGCAATCTCGAAAGAACATTTTCATCAACACTCTTTCTGCCATATAAAGGGAAATAGGCTACATAGGTGGCAGATTTGGTGGGTCGCTCTAACCTGGAGTACTTGGCACCATAGGAATAGAATTGTCTTCCATAATGAAGGTTTTAATGGTCAGAAGCTGCTGGAGGATACAATATTCTTTTGCTGGTCTTGGCTCAAAATTTTGGAGCCAGGTTTTGATATTCCTTTCCATTATTGGTCAAGTAACATGAAGGACAATTTTGGTTTTCTGGGGAGGGGTTAGAATGTATTTTTTACTTTTCGTTCTAGCTTTTAGTCATAACTCAATTGGCTTTTTTCTTCTGTGTTCTAAGCCACCTAGGTTCTGCTCTTGTTCATGCTAGTACTACTTGTATTGTATCTTTCTATCTATCTATCTATCTATCTATATATATATATATATATATATATATATATATATATATATTATCTTTGCTGATAAAAAAAAGGGTAATGATTAAGAAATCATTTTTTTAATTCTTTATTTACAAGTGTATCTCATGGAACCAAAAGGCTTCCAAGTTTGTTATCCTAAGGTAAGGAAACTTACCTTTCTTTTTCTTGTGTATTGGCCGAATGGTTTTGAGTATAAACATGTATATTTGGTCATTTTAATGATTTAAAAATTCCTGAACTCATATGTTGTTGGTAATGACAAGTCTTTATGTGCATTATGGTGATTTAAAATGTTTTTTTTTACATTGGTGATTTAAAATGTTTTAGGGGTAAAAATCACTAAAAATTCTTATATTACTTAATGAATTTTATTTGCGTTAATAAGTTGATGAGTCTGATACTAATCGCGAGTGGTTGAGTTTATAACTTTTAAAATTATAATAAAAAAATTGTGGCAATTTTAGTGAATACCATTTTTAAATTAGTTATTTTAAAATTTAAAATCCTACCCATGTTAGTATCTTAATGATCAAAATGGATTCATTCATAAACATAAAGAAGAAAGAAATCCTGATCGAACAAAATTCTTCATTCAACTAGTCACATTATTTTTTCATTTTACAATTATAATTTGTGTAATTTTTTTATAGATCACAGGTATTAAATTTATTTTTTGATTTCAAAGTATTAAAAAAATTCAATAATTATAATAATGTAATATCAAATATTTAAAATTATGTGAATAAAGAACAAAAAATAGTAAAATACATAACTATCAAGCAACCGTATGTATAAATAAAAAAAAATTAAATACAATTAAGTTTGCCATTTTTAAAAATATTTTGACTCCGTTGATACAATTTTAAAGAGGAGGGAGTCTAGCATTTAAATTCCATTATTACTTATCAATATTTGAATGATATGGTTTTTTATAAATAAATAAAAAATTGGTTAAATATCTTTATGTTTTGTTTTGAGAGGAGAGCAATAAGTTTATGGTGAGAGAAAAATATCGGCACTTCCTCATTCTGCAGTCTGGTTTGAGTTGTATAATCTCTTTGTTGTCAGGCGCGGACTTCTTACTGTCACTCGACCTCGACCTCGACCTCGACGACGGTCAGTTGTTTTCTTTTCCATATCTCGTGGCTTTGCTTTCGTTTCGTTGTAGTGTATATCCTGAATCCTGATCGCAGAAATAGTATTAGTATTTGGGATATAAATAAATAAATTAGTGATGGATAACGAGGTGGAGGTGCTAGAATTTGATATTGGGCTGGGAGGAGGCGAGGGAGAATATGACGATGACGACGGAGGAGGAATTGATGAGGAGGAATTGGGTGTAGCCACTGGAGGTGGGGAAATATATCTTCCTGAGGGGGACCTCTTAGATCTTGAACCTTGCGAGGGCATGGAATTCGAGTCTGAAGAGGCTGCCAAGGCCTTCTACAATTCCTATGCCCGTCGTGTTGGGTTTAGTACTCGCGTCAGCTCATCCCGTCGTTCCAGGCGCGATGGAGCTATTATACAGAGGCAATTTGTTTGCGCAAAGGAGGGTTTCCGCAACTTGAATGAGAAACGCACAAAGGATAGAGAGATCAAGCGCCCACGTACAATTACCCGAGTCGGTTGTAAAGCCTCTCTTTCTGTCAAAATGCAAGACTCTGGCAAGTGGGTCGTCTCTGGCTTTGTTAGAGAACATAATCACGAACTCGTTCCACCAGACCAGGTGCATTGCCTTCGCTCTCACAGGCAAATTTCAGGATCTGCCAAGACCCTCATCGATACTTTACAGGCTGCTGGGATGGGTCCTCGTAGAATTATGTCTGCACTTATTAAAGAGTATGGTGGGATTAGCAAAGTCGGCTTCACAGAGGTGGACTGTAGGAATTACATGAGGAATAATAGGCTGAGAAGTTTAGAAGGTGACATTCAACTTGTTCTTGATTATTTGAGACAGATGCATGCCGAAAACCCTAATTTCTTCTATGCTGTGCAAGGAGATGAGGATCAGTCCATAACCAATGTTTTCTGGGCTGATCCCAAGGCTAGGATGAATTATACATTTTTTGGTGATACTGTAACCTTTGACACCACATACCGATCTAACAGGTATCGGTTACCATTTGCTCCCTTTACTGGTGTAAACCATCATGGGCACCCTGTTCTCTTTGGTTGTGCTTTCCTAATTAACGAATCTGAAGCATCATTTGTGTGGCTTTTCAAGACATGGCTTATGGCCATGTCTGGACGTCCGCCAATGTCAATAACAACTGATCATGATTCTGTAATTCGGTCAGCCATAATACAAGTCTTCCCTGAGACCCGCCACCGTTTCTGCAAGTGGCACATCTTTAAAAAATGCCAGGAGAAGTTATCTCATATTTTCCTCCAATATCCAAATTTTGAAGCCGAATTTCACAAATGTGTTAACTTGACTGAGTCGACTGAGGAATTTGAGTCTTGCTGGTCAACACTTGTAGATAAATATGATCTCAGGGACCATGAATGGCTTCAAGCAATATATTCTTCTTGTAGGCAGTGGGTACCTGTATATTTGCGAGACACATTCTTTGCAGAAATGTCCATCACTCAGCGAAGTGATAGCATGAACTCTTACTTTGATGGGTATATAAATGCTTCAACCAACTTAAGTCAGTTCTTTAAGCTCTATGAAAAAGCACTTGAAAGTCGCAATGAGAAAGAAGTGAGAGCGGATTATGACACAATGAATACTTTGCCGGTATTGAGAACCCCATCTCCAATGGAGAAGCAAGCATCTGAGCTTTACACGAGAAAAATTTTCATGAGGTTCCAGGAGGAGTTAGTTGGGACACTTACATTAATGGCATCCAAAGCTGATGATGATGGGGACGTCATTACATATCATGTAGCTAAATTTGGAGAGGACCATAAAGGGTATTGTGTAAAATTCAATGTTCTGGAGATGAAAGCGACTTGCAGTTGCCAAATGTTTGAGTTTTCAGGCCTTCTTTGTAGGCATGTTTTGGCAGTCTTTAGAGTTACCAATGTGCTTACTCTTCCATCTCATTATATACTGAAACGTTGGACAAGAAATGCCAAAAGCAATGTAATATTAGAAGAACATGCTTGTGATGTATATACTTACTATTTGGAATCTCATACAGTTAGATATAACACCCTCCGGCATGAGGCTTTTAAATTTGTTGATGAAGGTGCACGGTCTGTTGAAACTTATGATGTTGCAATGGATGCTTTACAAGAAGCTGCAAAAAGAGTTTCTCAGGGAATGCAAAATGAGGGGAAAATTCCTATCAGTAATGGAAAGGTAAGGAGTCACGTGCTGAATGAGGAAATTCATGCTAATTACACCAGTGGGTGCCAGGAAGAAAGCTTGAGCCAGCATATGTCTAAGGTCTGATTTCCATTTGAAAAATGTTTTTAACCTCTTTTATGATATCTGTTTGAGTGCGTTTTACTATTTCATCCACCGTTATATGAAACCAATCCTGAACCTTCACCTAATAGCTTAAGGCATTATGATATAAACCTTCACGGCTTCACCTAAAACCAATCTTGAAATCGTACCAGAGCTGCTATGACCGAGTAGTTAGGAGTTTGATCCCTGTGCAATGGCCTTGTTTCAAGCCCTAAGGAATTGGTGTGAGGGGGTTAGAGATATATAACTAGTCTTGAACCTTCGTCTAACCACATAAGATTTTAAGAAAGTTGGTTGTTGGCACACCCTTTTTAGCTCTCAAGGTAAGGCTAGTTATTTTTTACTCTTAATCCTTCAATAATCTTTAGGTATTATGAGTGTTTTTGTAGATTTACTCTATTTAAGTCCTGATATATAATCATTTGTGGTATTTTAAATAAAGCTGTGTTTCCATTCCTTGATTCAAATATGAATTACAGGTCAAAGTAATAATGAAGACTGTACACTAATTTAGGAGTCTAAATTGGAAACAGCTAAACCTAACAATGAAATAATCTGAACAGATTAGAATCAGGAGGGATTTTATATACAAATATTAATGATGTTGAAAGATATATAAAACTTCGTTACTGTTTCATTTTCTTAAATTTAGGGGGATTTTATTATTCTTCCCCTAGATGTACTTTCTCTCATTTCTTTCAAATATTATATTCTTTCTGAAGAAAGAAAACATTTATTGTGTAACAGATTTTATAATATCATTGGTTTTAAATATATAATCATTCATGCTTAAGTATGCTTTTGTTTATTTTAGTTTCATTGCTTTATGTCCTGCAGGATGATTTGGATAAGAATATTAGAAAACTTATGAATGAGCTTGAGTGTGCAAATCGGAAGTGTGAAATTTATCGGTCCAACCTGCTTTCAGTTTTGAAAGCTGTTGAGGATCACAAGTTAGAGTTGTCAGTTAAGGTGGAAAACATCAAGATAAGCATGAAAGATGGCATCTAAAGACTATGGAGAATTAAAATTGAACAGATAGGAAAACAAATTCTATTTTGGCTATCCAGTCGCGCATCAATAATGATACCATGACAACCCGCCGCCCCACAATTGTCTTGTAGCCCTCTTATGATGTATAAAGTTGGTTTGCAGGGTATTATTTTTTTGTTCAGTACTGTATTTATTGTATTGATGTCAACTTTTATAGTCCAAGTTTGCTTTAAGAAAATAATAATTTAGCACATATACGTCATCGTATTAATATTTTTCTGAGTTTAATAATTGCTTACATAGTTTTTTCTTTTTTAAGGAATTGCTTACATATTTTTAACTCGCACAAAATGAACTATTTGATTTGCATAAAGTCCAAAGTGTTTCAACAATTATTACAATTTTTTAATACCATATGAAGAAAATATTAAATGAAAAATAAACATATTTAATGTTTTGGAAATTAAAATGCATTTAATACTTTTTTGACCTAGTAAGAAGATTAATAGAAAGATTTTGCAAGAGAATTCAGAATATTCTTTTCCATTAATTATCATAGATTGAGTGTATTTAGTTAATAAAAATTGATCTAGTTGGTATAGAATGAATTCATATCTTACAAAGATATAGATTCAATTTTTTTTGTCGGTGTGAGAATTTTGTTGGTAGGTAATATGTAAATATTTATGTTAATGTTTATTGAGTCTTGAGATTTACTTTGATTTCGATGAATATCTGATATTCAAATTAAAAATATCAAATTTAAATTCAAATTTATGATCATGTAGCCAGTTAGATGGTGGTTGCCATGTTTAGTGAGTGTCCTAAGAGAAATTGAGAAATGGCCTAAAATATTCATTTACCAAAAATCAATAACATTGTAGGCTCAAGATTCTACAATGTACCTTTGATTTTATACTATTGTGGTATGGTATCATTTGGTTGTAATTTCTTATAAAAACTCTACTTTTATCTTGAGTATTTTTAATTGTCATTCTTCAATGAGGATGTGTTTAGCTGCTTTTCTTTTAATATTTTTTTTATAAAAAATGCTATCAATAATTACTATCACAACATAAATTATTAATCATAAATCTAAAATATATTTTAAATGTTTCAAAATATTTATTTATTATAAATTTTAGTTATATAAAAAAAACAATTTATTCTTTATAATACACATGCTAAAATACTCAGTGAGGTGTAACTTTAACTAAAAGAGTATTTGACAAAGGATAATTTTTTTATACCCAAAATCATAATTCCTAGAAATCAAGAATCATAAGATAATAATTCAATTGTTTTACATGATTTAAATTTTTTACCCAATGTGGATCAATTGATGAGGTTGTTAAATTTAAAAGTTTTACTCTGATCTTTTATAATGTCTCTTTCAGATCAAATTGATCCTTCTGATATTTTTGGTACTAATAATGTTAATTTTTGATTGATGTAATATTTTTTATTTTTGTCATGTATCACAAAACTGACTAAATTAATGTGATAAACTAACTTATGAACTTACATTGTATAATAGAGAAACTTTAAAGGATTAATGTGATTTTTTTTTAAACCTGAAGCACCGAGATTCTATTTTAAATAAAAAAAAACAAATGTTGTCATAAGTTTTCATAATTTTTATTTTTATTTCTTATGTAAATTATTTAAATTTTATTATTACTTGTTCCGTCTAAATCATTTACATATGTAAAAAATTATACAGATAATAGCATTTATTTCCTCATCAGGAATAGACACATGTGCTTTTTTTTTAAAATTATAAGTACAAAAAATTTATATGGACTAAAATCAAATTTTGACCTAGGGATTAAAATATATTTTATCTATTTCAAAAATAGTATTTTTTTTACAATTCTATTAAAATATTTCTTGAATGTTGCAACAATATATTCTGAAATGATTTGTTAATTAATGTCCTAACTATTTTTAAATAATTAAAAATATTTTTTTAAAAGTATAATATTCAATGTATTAAAAAATTAAGACAATGTATTAATAAAAAAAATTAAAAATTATAATACGTATACTAAGTATATTTATTAGTATTTTTATTCTTAAATTTAATTATTTATCACATAAGAAAATATTTTAAAAATTTATTTATTAGATTCCTACCTACCTTATGAGAACAATTTTATGATAAAACATGAATAAAAAAATATTCTTAAGAAACAATGATAAAAATGGATATGCGCTTTTTTAGATTGTCTCTTATCATATCACAAATTATTACATATAATAATTTTTTACTTCGATAATAATCACCCTAAAAATCACACCAAAATTTATTTTTGATTGATTGATCATATAATTTTTTTAGATGATATCGTCTTATTGATGAGACAAAAGATGGTGTTAATAGGAAATTGAAATTGTGGAGAAACATTTTGGAGTCTAAATGATTCACAATAAGCAAGAGTAAGACGGAGTATATGAAATGTGAGTTTTCGCGGGTAAGAGATGGTGATCAAGACACAGTGGATCTACTTGGTCAAGCGGTATCCAAGAAAGATGTTTTTAGATGCTTGAGATCAATGTTGCAAAAGTGTGATGAGATTGATGAGGATGTAAATCATAGAATTAGAGCATGGTAGATGAAATGACAGAGTGCATCGAGATTTTTGTATGACTGCAAAATTCCCCTTAAGCTAAAAGGAAAATTTTATAGAACAACTGTAATATCGATAATGCTATATGAAGCAGAATGTTGGCCAGCACAAAGGCAACATGAACATAAAATAGGGGTAGCAAAAATGAGAATGTTAAGGTGAAGGTGTGGATATACAAAGATGGATAAGATAAAAAATGAAGATATTCGACGAAAGGTATCAGTGGTACCAGTATGTGAAAAGATGAGGGAGCATAGATTGAGATGGTTTGGGAACGTTATGATACGGCCACTGGATGCTTCTGTAAGAACAAGAGTTTGTTACCAAGAGCTCGACATAAAGAGAGGTAGAAGTTGACCGAAACTTACCTGGGGAAAAATAGTGAAACAAGACCTAATGGAAGTGAGATATAGATTAGCGGACAGTATGATCTTAGGACGAAGTGGAGAAAAATTATAAGATTGATGGAGGGTTAAATTCATTAGTAGTTATATGTTCAAATCGTTTCCTTGTTTTAGTTCTTTTCCTCTTCTTTTCTTCCTTCTTTTTTTCATCCTTATTTTATTTTAGTTTATTTTTTTCTCTTTTGTCTTATTTTTGATTTATCACTGGATTTATCTATTACTGATTCCAATTAACTTGGATTAAAGATGATGTTGATGATACTGAAGATGATGTCAAACAATGAGAAATTAATATTTCTAACTTCTTATGCCTGGACAACTTGTTGCACTTCCTAATTGCAACTATTTTTTCTTCTGTTACAACACTACTCGGAAAAGATAGACTTGAAGGAAATGCTACTAGATTTCAGTTGAAAAGTCACAAAAAATTATTTTATATTGAAAATTGCAAAGTCATAGTGGTAGTACTATAATACTGCAGTACCAAATTGATACCTGCAAATTAAATATCGGACCATACATATAGGTATATCAAATTACAAGGGTTCTCTCTTGGGGAACTACATTTACTTTCATCGAACATAACTATACACATGAACTCCACTGAACCTTTTTTTACGTACAACCACGGAACCCACGTGACAGGATTTAACTTGGCGTGTTAAAAGGCAGATATTATAGTGCCAAGAAAGAGTCTTCAACCTCCAAACGGTGATTAAGTCAGTGTGGAATATTAGCTGAGGGACTGTCTGGTGGCCAAAGCACTGCACTCAACAAAAATAAATAATTACGTAAGGGAATAACATACATACAAACATGGAAGAGAATTAAATAATATCCTTTTTAACCCCAAAATGATTGAAATGAAGAATGATTCCTATTCCTACTCCGTCCTTTAAGTTTCATTCCTGGCCCTCTTAGATTTTCCTTTTAGATCCACTCATTTTAGTATATCTGGTTTTTTATTATTAAGGAATTTGCATCTCTGCATTCCACACCTGAATTCGTGATTTTCCAGTCTGCATGCCACATTTTAGGACTATTGTGTCTGTCGTACATTTGCTTAACATTCCATGTCAATGCCATGAAACAAAGGTCAGCAAATGCAATGAAATTTACCCTTCAACCTCCCAAGATATTCAAAATTCAAATCACAAATTCCAAATGTACTCCTAATCATCAAACCTATGAGGAAAATTGATAGAATAGGCCTAGAGAGGCCAAAATAGGTGACTTAAATATTAAATGATTTAAATATTATCTTTTTAATATTATTCAGTTTTATTTTAAATTCTCTAAAATTAGATGAGGATACTTGTACGGTGGTTATTAACAACCATTTTAGGTTATAAATTGTATCCCTCATTTGGCTGAGTATCAATGAAGAAATATTTGAGTCTTCATTTTATTAGCTCTGTAACTTTTCTATAGTTTTCATGATAGATTTATAGGAGTAGAGTAGTAGCTCTTTTGAGCCTATCAAAAATCTAATTGAATCTTCCTGTCTTGTGGCAACTGACATCTTTGTAAGCATCTGACTATTCTACATATTCCACTGACACTTCATGTTGATACAAAACCCTGATATAACAAGGTGTATATGTCCATGCATATTAGCATATTATCTTTCCTATACTGTTTTAATTCAATCCTTTCAAAATAAGATATAAATATGAATTAAAATGCACATTGTATATTTGAAAAAAGATTTGTGCTCCTGGAAGACAAAACAATTTATTAAAAAGGGATACAAATAAGTCATTGGAAAAAAAGGAATATAACCTGCATGTTAGACTGATACTCTCTGGGTCTATAATGCCAACTGGATATGTTCTTTCATAGATATTCCTCACAACAGGAACATGATTGAATCTGCGCTCCTTCATAATCATTTGAGCATAACGAAGTTCCATATCAGGTGTAGCTGTCCATGGCACACTGCATATTTCTCCATTTAAAAGGCAAAATTCAGAAACTAAAAGCTCCTGTAAGAGGAAGAACCAAATAATCAGATTTGTGAAGCAACAACAAAGTAGGTTAGTTCAGTTGCTACCAAATATCTACAAATGAAACACAATAAATAGAAAATGGGGTAGGGGCATATAATATCTCCAACCAATTCATCTACAAGGCACTTTTTAAACTCGGACTTGTGCATCCCAGGTTACATTACAAATATAGAAAACCTACATTTGTGTAATGACTGCTGGTTTTCAAACAATGATTGGTTAAAATTTGTTGTATCACCGATTATGTATTATGATAAGTGTCTGCCAACTCCAATTCATGGTATAAAATTGCAAGCTCATAATTAAGATACAATTTCAATAGCATATCCATCACCTATTATCTTAGGATTTATAGATTCACATCCAATTAATACTAAACTTGGATTCTTGTACCTTATGTTTTGTGCTTCTTGCTTTTGCAAATTTACCATACTCTTGAATGTCTCTAAGCGTCAAAAAACCGATTAAAGTATCATCAGTATCAACAATTACTGCACAAGATTGTTTCTCTGCAAGCATGAGATCTATTACTTCTATAAGTGGTGTGCACATTGAAACTGTCACATATCTCGTCTTCATGGCTTCCGAAACAAATGTTCTCCTTACAAAATATGTTGTTTCAACATTATCATCCTCTACACAAAGTGAACTTTCCACTTGACACAAATTACTCAAATATGACACATCTTCAGCAAAGGTATTACCAGCAGATGACTCAATTGAACTACGAGAAGATATTTCTGGAAGTAAAGCAGAATTTGAGTTTTCTAACTCAATTTTTTTTGCCCCTCTGTCATCTCCTCTTTTTGTCTGTACAGATGAAATCCATGATGACAAGCCTACTGCTCCAAGAAGTGGTAGAACAATCCGATAGTCCTGTGTCAATTCAAACAGAAGCAAAACTGCAGTAAGGGGTACTTGACAAACTCCTGCAAGAGTCGCTGCCATTCCAACCTGCAAAAGGAACTTCAATATGGTCATCTATGCACTAAGCGTAGTTCGCAAATTTATAAACTATCAACATGAGACATTTGTAGGCAGTGAATAAATTCTTCAGTATCTGAAAGGAATCCCAAGAAAGCTGCTCTGGTCTGTTAAAGGAGAGAGAGACTCACTATGGAGTTATACACTAATGTAGATTATGCAAGGTCCATTATAGATAGAAGGTCCACTTCAGGATATTGTATGTTCTTGGGTGGAAACTTGGCTACATGGAAAAGCAAGAAGCAAAGCGTAATTGCAAGGTCAAGCTCATTTTTGGGCTATAGCAGTTCTCATCCCTTCAATTATCCAAAAACATATCTTCATTGTCTCATAAAAGGAATCATTTTCTTACACTATACAATGCTTCAGAATTTCAAATTGATAGTTATTGCTTTCATTTTGTTTTAGAGTTTGAGCTAAGGACAATAGAACCACTAAACCCCACAAAACCAACTTGTAAACAGAAGACTACCCAAGGCTTATAAGGACTACATTGATTATATCTTTAGTCGATGTGGGATCTCATCACACCTTGTCAAGCCTAGGACTAGACATTTGGAGCATAGATAATGCAGGTGGCCCAATAATACCACCTCCTCATGCCTAGAAATAGACATCTAGAGCGTACACAGATACAGGGAGCCCAGTAACAGATCTAGGATAGACTCTGATATCATCTTTAGAATTTGGGCTCAAGACTTTTAATCAACCGCACAAAACCAGCTTCTACAGGGAGGATTGTCCAAAGCTTATAAGGAATATATTGGTCATATCTCTAGTCAATGTGAGATCTCAACAATGTTAATAGGTGACAGTTCTGAAACCAACAAACTGAAACCATATCATTATATACCATGACTATTGATAATTGGAAATGCAATGGATAATGCTATTTGTATGCATGATTGAAGCTTATGTAAATTCATTCCAGCTAATTGAACACAAAATAAGTTTTATGATTTCACCAAAGAGTAAATGCTTTGTTTGGAAATTTAGAGGCTGTATGGTTTGTTTTCTATTACACCATTTCCTTCACAAAATCTTGAAAATAGGAAACCAAATGAAAAGAAGGTAGCGTCTTTGAAATTGTTAGTGAGAACATATCAAGTGAAAATAAAACAGAGCATAAACCAAACACCCTTGAAATGTAAGAGAAAAAAAGTAATGAATATTAGCAAAAGAAAAAAAAAAAGATACAAAAATTATTTTCCTTTCACTTGATTTGATGTTTACAAAGTAAAATTATTGAAACACAAGCAATGGACCTATCCTCCACTTAGGGAATTGAAAAATTGTTAGAGGTAGACTACATATCTTTTATTTACCGAAAAAACTCCCAAGCAAGAGAAATACCTTTCATTTCTCTTCCTTCTTTCATTTTGCTTTCAGCAAAAAGTAATATGTATTATAATAATAAGATAAGTACAAGTGGTACTATTATATTTACACTGTTGCCCTACTATGTGTAGACCTATAGAGCCCTAATACAAGCTGTATTGCAAGAATTAGGCATCCATAGATCTGGATTTGTCTAGATACCCCTCCAAAAAAGTAACCTATAGAGCAATCCCCATGAGTACAAAACCCGACCCTTATATTGCTAGCCCAAGAATGAAACGGGATATCAAATCCTTTTTCCAAATTTTTGAGCCATATCCAGCAGAAAAAAACGGTGTCATCCATCAGCTTAATACATAGATAACCTAAAATGCCAACTTATGCATTTGACATTTATTGTACCCATGGCATCCTTCTTTTAATAAGATATTTAACAAAAGAATTTTACTTACAGAGAATAGAGAACTGGAGATAGGATTTTAACATCAAACTAGTTAGCAAACCTTATGGTCCCTATCTAGAATCAAAATTCTGAAATATTAAAAACTCATGATTAGGTACACACAGGAAAGAGAGTTCCTCTTGGAAATGGCTCTTTGTAGACCCATGGTAGTCATCTTGGAAAGATATAATTGATCCCCCATCTCAAAGAGAAGAAAAACTGACGATGCCAATCATAAAATACGAAATGGTAAAAACCATATAGCCAAAATGGAAAGAATAGTACCAGGCCATAAGCTTGTGGTGATGCCACTTCCAACACAGAGAGGTTAATCGTGGGATTAGACTCAGCAACAGCCAAACTAATTAATTTTCCATAAGCCATCCCAGTTGCACCACCAATAAAGAGAGACGGGGCATAATACCCTCCCACTAATCCAGAAGCCCTGCACAGAGAAGTTGCAACTATCTTGACAGCTATTAGCTGAAGCAATAGGTCAGTGGAAAGGCCTTTAACAAATGGCCGAGATTCTAATAAAATGTCAACATTCTCAAAACCCCAGTAGAGGATTTCAGGATATATCAATGCTATCAACCCAACTGATAAGCCTCCCAATATAGGGAACGAAGATCGTGGAATGCCAGTGGCCTTGTGCAGATTGTCAACAATAGTCAACATATATGATGTACATCTAGATAGGGCCAATGACACCAGACCACATAAAATACCCAGCAATAGATACAGCGGGAGCTCTGAAATCAAGTTGAATACTCTCACTTTAAAACTTACCCATCAGATTGAGAATAGCAAGAAATGTTCAGAAAGAATTCAGCTTTTGTTTTCTTGAATTTCAAAATCAGCAATTCAATAGAATATATTACCCACCAGTTTCTGTTTCATAGAGACTAAAAAACAATAGAGAATATACAATATCAAACCTGAATTTTGTAAGCAGTATTTTACAAATGAAATCATATTAAACTACAGCAGAAGTTTTTTTTTTTTTTTTCATTTTGAAGTTTAAAATCTTGCAAAAGTATGATAATGCCATTAATTTATTGCTCTACTTCTGAAGTTCTGATGGTCAAACCAGGAGATTCATGAGGAGTGATGCTGTGCACCTGTGACTCTTGTAGATTTAGAACCAGTCAAAGATTTTGAATGCCAGCAGTACAGACAATTCGCAGATCAATTAGAACAAAAATAGCAGCAGTTGCAGCAGCAATGTTGGTAATAAAGGAAAGTTTTCAGCAGTCAAAAAGGAGTAACTGTGAAAAGGCAATAGTATTGGCTTGCCTAGCAGAAGAATTGTCAATAATGATGACCATAGTGACAAGATGAGCATAGTCAGAGACCACGTTGATGATGAACTGTTATGTATTGAAGCAGAAAGATATAAGTAAAATGGCCATACTATGGAATTTATGCCCAAGTAGTTCAATGATCCAATATGACACCCTAAAGGTATAATTTACTTGCATTTGGCTGCTTAAATCTTCATTGTAGGAGAAAAGGGACTAGCTTACTAGAGGCTTCCATGTATTATTATACTTGACTAGATTTAACCAAGTTTGTAAGGAAATGTCCAGGTTCAGCCATTCTGAGTTGTATGTTTGTAAGATAGGCACAGTCAGTTAGTCAAGTGCGTTGTTAAACCAATTCAGTACACATATACATAAATGGCCATACTTCATGTATTGATATACTTTGCTGAAATTTGACAGGGAGGAAAGGAGCAAAGCAATGAACAAGAGCAAGAGAATGCAGCGGTGAAATCATAAATAATCCCAAAGAAAAATGTGTTGATGACTTACCACCGGGGGACCGGAAGTCATACTCGGGAACTTTAAAGGCAGGTTGAGAGCCAAGACCAATCTCAGAAACTACAGAAGCTATGACAGCACTAAGTATCACCATGGAAGTATTATTTGTAAGTGGTAAAGATGCATCTGCAGATGATGGCCACAAGACAGACTCGACAGCGAAAAAACAACCAGCAACAGCAGCATTGAAACCTGATAAGAAATATAAATTAGAGAAAAAAATAATCGGATCCCAGGAAAGTGATAAAAGTAACGTGTTAGTGTAGATACCAGCAGAGAGGCCAGCAGCAGATCCAGCAGCGAGAAGGGAGAGCATTCTGCCGGAACTATTTCCATTGTCAAAGAAAGGACGGAGGCCTTTGGCGATAGAAGTACCAATGTCGACACTGGGACCCTCTGGACCCAAGGAATTGCCGGTGCCTAGAGTAACAGAAGCTGCCATGGCCTTTAAGAAAGGGCGGGAAGCAGACTTGAGGTTGGCAGATGGAGTTTGGAGGAAAGGATCTTCTTGGACAGCGGAATCAAAACGTTGACGAAGGAGGTTTAGCAGAGACACAATAACGCCTCCAAAAGCCGGAACTAGTACTACACGTGCCCATGTTGTCTGAATAGGCGTTTCTCTCAGCCATGAGGCGCCTCGATTGGGAATCCCATCCCAGAACAAATCACGAATTTCATGAACCTTATTACATGTCATGAAGTTACATATTAGTATATTATGATAATAGAGAGTATATATCTATCTATGTATAGCATAATAATAACAACTTACAGCATAATTGAAGAGCACGACAGCGACGCCGGTGAGGAGACCGACCAAGCATGAAGATATTATTCCGGAATCGCCAATCCTTCTGGTGAGGAGCTTCCATTCTAACTCTAGTTGTTGTTCTTCTTCCTCTTCCTCTTCCTCTTCCTTTCCACCCCCAGCTTCTCTATTATCAGGCACACAACACGGACGCCTCGCCCTAATTCGACACAGATGAATCTCGTGTGCAGAAGCAGAAGGAAACAACGACCAGGACCACCACCTTGTTAGTGTTAGTTCTTCAGATTTAGAAGCAAGGATTCGAACTCGATCATGGTGCCAGCTGGGGTGAACTCCTACTCCTGCTATGCATCCTAAGCCAACCATTTCTCACGATATTCCAACTTCTTCCCACGCCACACTAACTCATTTTCCCCCCCTCTAATTGAAAATAACTTTTAAAAGCTGGAATGGATAAACAATATAGATGAAATTTTTTTGAAGAATGCTTACTTATTAAATAATAATAACTTCTTAATGTTTTCAAAATCCAAGTTTTACACTTACTTTTTCTTTATCATATTATTCATTATATCCATTATTTGTTTTTTCTATATTACTTCTTTCTTTTCTCACAAACAAAGAAAAAATTATTCGATCTATCCAAATCAAAATTAAACTTATACATATATAAATAATTATTTTTTATATTTATAATATCACTTATTTACATATTTATTCCTTCTATATTTATAAAATTATCACATATGAAATATATATTTAATTAAAGATAATTTTTGTAACTAATTAAGTAAATTTATTTATAAGTTATCAAGTTATGTAAATTTATTTTTCATAGTACATATTTAAATAATTATACTACTATTAGTTATACATTGACTTATAAACAATATATTATAATTTTAATTTTTTATGTTTAATATTTTATCATTTATTTAAGGCTTAATTACCAATTTGCTCACTAAGTTATTAAAATGATTAAGTTTGGTCTTTAAATTTTCAAATGCTCTAATTAGACTCTCTAATTTTTAAAAATACTTAGAATCGAGTCATTTCCATCAAATTAAAACAAATAGCAATGAGATAAGATATCTAGATGTTTGATTTACCAATAAAAAATGTCACTATCTTTAATTTTATTTTAAAAATAAAATATTTTTCCCTTTCTGAAATCAAATCTGAAACCACAAATTTAGAATTGAATTTGAAACTCATAATTAACTAACTTGAGATCAAATATGAAACCTACAACTAGAAGTGCATAAATCTGAAGTCAAATAAGAAAACCACAAGAAGAAATGTAGAAAAATTATTGTAATTGATATCAATAGGATAAAAAATAAACCCAATACACAAGCACAATCACAAAATTATTGTATTCGGAGGTTAGAGAATTCGTTGGCGATGGCATGATGAGGGAGTCTATGATGGTGAGATGTGTCATATCGATGGATTTGATGCGGAGGGAACAACCAAAGGAGGTGGTGTTGCACAATCTGTACTGCATAACATACATGTGTGCGTAGTTTCCAATGAACAACATTGATGTACTCAAAAAGAATAAGGAGACAGTGGCCATTGTGCCACTATTTAAAATTTAAATTTCTTGAATGTCATGTTCAAAAACTTATTTGTCAGAATGTCATGTGGCATATTTTGCCACCAAGAGAAGCGAATTACGTAAGCTAACATGACGTCCTTGTGTTGGACGGGCTGACCGGGTAGGACACATGGCGCTCAATACCTATTTCGTTTGGGGGGCAGCGAATTACGTTGATCATTGAGACATGTGTCACACTACAGGAATTTGTGGTGTGATGTGGTGATATTAAACTTCGAACGGTCATAACTTTTGATAGGAATGTCCAATCGAGGCGCGGTCTATGTCAAAGCGCTCGAAATTGAGAGAGAAAGGCTTGGGCAAACTCCCGAAGGGGATTTGGTCAACTATTTTTTCCAAAAAACCGCCTCTAAGTAGCTCAAAATTAAGATTTAGGATTTGATCATCCAAAAATTTCCTTTTTTTTCTACTTTTTTAATTATTTAATTAGTTAATTTAATGATATTTTTTATTTTTTTAATTACTTCTCTTAATTTCGAGCATTTTAACATATCGTATGCTTCGATCAGACATTTTTATCAAAAGTTATGATTATTTGAAGTTTAATATCAACATCAATTCCTGCAGCGTGACATGTGTCCTACTCATTACTAACCACGTGTCATGGATGCACCTAATTCGCTAGCCACCTTAGCGAAATACCACAGGATGACATGTGTCCTGCCCCATTTCTATCTAGATACTGACATTGGGACCACATAATTCGTTGGTCCCTGTAGCGAATTACGTGGCCAACATGAGGACGCCACCTAAGCAAGCCTATTTCGCCTAGAAGCCCAGTGAATTTCTCCACATGGCAGTTGGGGAATTTGCACTGTGGACGTGACATTTGGGGTATTTTTTTTTGCCAACAATGACTCTTTGGCCACCGTCTCAAAGAATAAGCGAGGTAGACGTAACGATAGAGAATGTGGCGAGGGCATTGAAGGACCACCGTACCATCCTTCCTTCAGATTTGAACAAAAACGCAGCACTTTTTCCTTCAGATCTGTACAAAACCCCAACAGTCAACACTCCCTTCAGATCTAAACAAAAACCGCACCACCCTCCGTTTAGATCTGAACAAAAAACACATCACACTCTCTTATCTGAACAAAAAATGTGCAACCTTCCCTTGGCCACTGTATAACTACCACAACTTACCATGGATGAGGACGACGTGAACGACAATGGTGTTGAAGGGGACCGGTTCATAGAGGTGGCGATCATAGGATTTCTAAAGAGGCAATAGAGGAGAAGAATAATAAAAATGCTGGGTTAGAGAGAGGAGAAAAAGGAGTAAATTAGTAAAGAATGAGAAAAAGGAATATATTTGTAAAGGAAAATTGTCAACATTAGTTTAATTGGCCAGAAAGAATCTAATGCATTTTTCAAATTAAAAGACTTGGAGTATTTAAAAATTTAGAAACTAGCTCAAATTATTTTAAATAATTTTGAAATCAAATTAATAATTATTTAATATGTTATTTAATACAATCTCATCCACGAATACTCCTAAATATAATATTAAGAGTATTAACAACACATTCTTTCTAAGACAAATAATTATTAATTAACTTATTAAAAATTATAAAATCATAAAAAATGCTCATTGAATGACAAATGACTCTTAAAAAAATTATTTCCAAAAATTTAGTAAATAATTGAGCGTGTATTCAAAAGAATTTATATTACTAACATTTCTCGTATCTTTTAAAAAAAAAACACTTCTCGTATAACATTTCTTACGCGGCAAAGTACTCACTTCATAAAAAGCATTGTCCTCGGCCATCACGTTGAAATCAGTTCACATGCACTAGAACGTCCCAAATTTGCAAAGGTTCGATCAACAAAGTCACATCGCTTAAACTGTAGGTTTTCCCACCTTTTCAGAACTTACAAAATTTAGGATGGGGCGAGGGAAGTTTATTGAATTGCTAGGTCAGGGCAACGTCCTTAACTCCAACAAGAGCTTCTAGTGGAATTTACATCTCACGCATCAAGAAGAATAATATAGACAATCGAACGTAAGCCTGGTTCTATCCATGTTGAATGTTGAGCTACACACTATTACAGTGAACTAATATGTATTCGTTTGCTCAAGGCTAAACAACAATGAATAAAAAAAATCCAGTATAGGAAAAACAGAAGACAGAAGTCATAGTTATCTTTGTATCTTCCCAGCAGAGTGCAGATAAATTGCAACAGAGACAACACTGTAAAAATAATTTAACAAACTTTTATTCAAGAGAAAAAAAAAGGGTATATAGCAATTTACGTGAGACTACAAAATTGCCCCGAGGCATGCACATCAAAATGAAGCATTTCAAAATTTAACACAAGTTATCATTAAGAGCCAAAACCATAAAAGTACTAAAAAAATCAACATGTTTATTTCTGTTGCTGGTATAGTATGTATTCATGTATGTGCAATACTTGGGTCATGGAAAAGAAAAACACAATATAGGACATGGCAAGCACATTCATGATATAATAAGCAGCAACTTACACTGTGCCCAGGAAGAAGGCGAGGGAGAGATGGAAGCCAAAAAGAAACACAGAAACAACTGCTGTAAGAAGCATTGCAACTGAAGTAGAATACACCTGTGTCAATTGGAAAGTTAATCACAAATTTGAATTCCACTTCAAAGGTTTTTTGCTTGAGCTAGTAAGGCTGTAAGGGTGCTGTAACGTTTGAATAAACTAAGAAAAACAGAAGCACACATATAGATCACATTTGATGAAAGCATTCATCAATCATCATAATGCAGCTCTACTTCTAAACACTAGGGCACAGAATAAAACTTGTGTGTAGTTCATTAAGCGAGCTCAAATTCTACAATCAATATATGATAATGTGTTCAGATTTCCAACTCATCTAACCTCCGATTGTATCCCATTAATAATTAATATTAATTTTGTTTTATAAAATCTTTCTGAATAGAGGATGCGATCAAATAGTATAGAGATAGATAGGTCATAGGAGAAATGAGAGAGCCCAAAACTCCAATAAAGATGCTTTCCATGCAAGCAAAAGTTGGAGAGAAAAGGAAAAGATGGCCACATGTTTTTCTCTCTTACACTAATCCAGCAAGTTTTCAAGATCCATGATTAGATGCTTTATTTTCAACCGCGTCGACTCACGTGGGAAAAGAAACAAACTGTTGTAGGCTTCTTATATGAGCATGTTATTTTTGTTACAAACAATTGTAGAATTAGAAGACGAACTTCTGACAGAAGATGCGGGGGCTGCAGAACAACCATGCTAGAATCTCAAAAGTGCATTTGCAAATCCCATCATACATCTACCACTCTTATCAAGCTCTGATAGGATAACTTGGATATTAGTTTCAGTTTCCTAAGCCAAAATTAGTAGCAAATTCTGAAAGACTTAGCCCAGTAAAAGACAGCCAAATTGCATGGAGTAATGACACAAATTCAAGTAGAGACATATAAGTAAATGACCAGAATAAATGAAGTAGAGCATGTAATTTTAGGTAAGAGTTTGTAATATTTTTCAATTGAAGAGTAGAAGAGTAGAATTACTCATTTTCTGTTTTTTAACTACTGTTGGTTAGTTGTGTTAGTTAACTCAACTAACTTAAGGTTAGTTGACAGTTACTAATGTTAGTTGCAACAGCTGTCTAACTCTAATATAAATACTAGAGATGTAACTGTTTTCAGTTGAGTTAGTTAATATCAAAACTCCATTTCTGAAGTTTGTGATTTTCACTTCTTTCATTTCTGAAATCCTTTTAAAGAGTGATAGCAACACACTCCTGTCACATACTTTACTGTTGTTAAAATTTGAGTTTAATTGCTATACAGTGTTCATGTAAAGTTTTTATACTGTCAACCAATCACAATTCATGGTATGAGTGACTCTAAAGGTAGTTAGTATAAGACTCAAACTTTTTAAAGATGTGGCATTTTATTATTGGTTGATAGTGTAAAAAAAATTTACACTGTCAGTACATTTCTTTAAAATTTATTAGAAACTACAAAATCTTGAGTGGAACTCATTAAATAAGTGAGACACACCGAAATCTGTCATTTCCAATAAATTTCAGTCAATAATAATGTGTTTGAAAGAGTGTGTTGCTAGCATCTTTCTTTTCAATTTTTATCTCGAGTGTGCAGTGCTTAGTTTTGTCATTGAACTGAAACATTCTCATCGTCCTTTTCTCTTTCAAAGTTTATCACATGCTCCATGGGTGGAAATTTGAGTTTTCTGCAGCTCTACCACTTCCCTTTGTTTTGTTAGAGGGATACAGACCTATTGTATATTGCAAAATCTTGAATTTGGGTTAGACCTAACTCAACCCACAAGTTAGTTCATGAGATGAAGATTGTCCAAGCCTTTATAAGATCTATTTTAATCATATTTATAGTCGATGGGGAGATCTCAACACACCCCAGGTAGGTCTGATTTTTCTTTTTTTTTTTATATTGCCATTGGAAAATGAAGCTAGGCATTGTACTAGGAAAGTCGCAGGCCAATTATATTTCTGGACAAGTGAGGCCTGAGGGTTGCCCAATATTAGATCTATAATAAGTTCTGGTAAGATCTTGAATTTCAGTCAAGCCTAACTCAACTCTGAAAGTTAGCTCATGAGATGAAGATTGTCCATACCATTATTATGTCTATTTTGGCCATATGTATAATCCATGTGAGATTTCAACACAGAAGATATAAAAATAATTGTCAGAAAGTATCTTGTATTCATGATAAATATCTCTTATTTAGGGGCTGTACTTTTGCTGTTAATAATTCGGATTTGATTTGTATATTTTCTGATTTATTTTTCTGTTTTCCTAATTCCCTGAAATCAGAGATTGTAAATCACATTCTATATACTCACACACAGGATTTCCTCATGCAATTCAGAAATCGTTTCTCCCTTTTCAAGTATGATGATAAGAAAAGAAATAAAATAATATCAGACGGAGTAAAGTGATGGTAGAAATTTTAATATATTTTTCATTTAACTGTAGAACCTGAGAGCAAACATCTAATGAGCATCACTCAAGTTTGGTCCGTAAAGAATAGTGGGGGTCTACAGCAATGTAACAATATCATACACTCTAGCCAACAAGAGATACCCGCAAGGGCACATAACTCTAACCCCACAATTTTTTGCATAATTTTATATTTATATTCAGTATGTGTGACCATGAGACATACAACAAAAAGTGTATCATATGAACAAACCAATAATAAAAAGTTATTGTAGATGTAGCATGTTTAATCATATGAACAATTCCAATAAAAAAAAAAAACCATAATCTTAATTTAAACTCATGAAAGTTTCAAATTCTATCAATACAACTAAATGGTAGAAATATCATAACACAGTCATAAACCCAAGTCTTACTTTCACAATGTTGTCAGCATATTTCATTACCATTGATACAGCAATTCCACTGCAAAAAGAAACAACCATGTAAACACATTACATTAACAAGAAAGTCAAAACTGTAAAACAATAAAATAATGAAAACTTCTGCTAGTATTCGCTTGAAAAGAGATATTCACATTTTTTGTGTAGTGAAAGAGATAGAAACAGACCCATAGAAAGAGAGAGGACTTGATGAGTTAAAGGAAAATAGCTTAAAAATGACAACAGTTGAAAATAGAAATCACCAAAGATAAAGTTGAAATAAAGCCTTTTCATGCAATTGGCACATGAACCTTCCCGAGATTTGCTTATTCACAGTTTCATCAACCATCAAAAGTTGTTTCATCTTTTTGTCCCTCATACTCCACAGTCCACATCTCAAGTAACCTTTCATTTCAGGAAGAAACAGAAGAAGCATCCAAACAAAGGAGGGGAAATGGTTGAATAATAGAACACCAAAAACAGAAGCCAGTGTACGACTCTTATCCAATTCAAAAGAACTGAGCCTAAGCTCATACAAGGATGCAACCAGATAATGGACTGCTGAGAGAAAGCTATTTTCTGTCAACAAAAAAAAAAAACAATTACCCAGCATGCCTCGCAGCCACTCCTTGTATTTCCGCTCTACTCCCAACTGATATGTCAAATCAGCATCACAAATTCCTCCCCTCCCTGTCTTGAATTTGGACTAAAGCCTAAGTCAACCTCAAAAGTTGGCTCATATGGTGAGAATTGTCCGAGCCTGTAGAAGCTCTACTTTTGCCATATCTATAGTCGATGTGAGATCTCAATAGACTGGATCCCAACAACTAGTGGTGGAGGGAGGGGGTGACCCACAAGGGCCATGGTCACCCCAAAGCTTTTAAAGTGTATTTATATTTTTAAAAAAAAAAAAAACTACGTACCCTATTGCCCAAAGGCTCCACGCTATGTGCAGGTAAGAGGGAGGGATATTGTACACAGTTTTACCCTTGCATATGCAAAGAGGCTGTTTCCGAATTCAAAATTATGACCAACAATTCACCAAGACACAACTTTACCCTTGCATATGCAAAGTGTATTTATATTGTTAAACAAAAATCGTTGGCCCTCCTAGCTATCTAACATAAAAGGAAAAAAAAAATATCTATCCTGTTAGTTGTTCTATTTCTTCTCAAACACGCTACCCTACTCTACCTCCACTTGGTTTTCTTCTTTGAGAATTTGGATTTTCCTCAGTTCCTCCCGTTCTTCTTCACTCTTGATCAAATCTCGTTTCCTCTTTATTTCCCATAATTTAATCATTTGTTAGAATCATATTGAGTTTCTTTTCATTTAAGTGAATAAAATCCAAAATGAACACCATACTTCTATCCTTTTAAGTTTTAAGGAAAGATTACAAGAAGACAAGTAAAACCCAAAATGAATAAAATCAAGAAACATGTTGTGAACCCACATACAAATTGTACCAGTTGGTTTAAAAACTTTAACAAAGTAGAGAAAGGGGGAAACAATGGTAAATTTAAATGGTGGCGTAATCACATGGTACAGTCAATACCTCTTGTACTCAACCCAATTATGTATTTCTTTTACTCTAAAAAGTATTAGTTATACATATAAATTTCCTGCATATGTTATGTATGTGGAATTATTTTATTTATTTTTGACTAAGTTATGTTTTTGGGTCTTGGCCCCCCTTAAATTAATTTTTTGGCTCTTCCCTTGCCAACAACTAGATACACACGAATAGTAATTAGGGAAAACTTCCAGCCCTCAGTAAATTTTATAAAGCTCGTCATTTACCTGAGTGCATGGTTGAAAATCATGAGAACTGTAATGAATGAATAACCATGGAAGAATCCCCTGAATAAAGACATAAGGCATATATTACTGACGTGACAATTTAGGCTTTATAACTACAATGGCAATAAACATGATTGTTTATAATACTTGGTACTGACTTATATGATCAAACAACATATATTATGTGTTATTGTTATGAACCTTAGCCTAGGACTTATTTTGGTCATCTTTCTCCCCGCTCCCTCTATTTTCTTATTCATGTACTTCCCTACTTCTATATTTGTTGGATCATGTAATTGTAATAAATATTCATAACAATATGAGAGAGAGGTTTAGAGAGAGGGTTAGAGAGAGAAACAGAGGGTGGGGTAGGGAGAGCAATAGAGCCGTCTCTCGAGAGAGATCTAGGGGTTACCCATCTTTCATCCCAGGTGGGACAAGGTATGGGCAGTGGCATTCTGACGAAAGGAGGGCAGAGTCTGGAGGTACTTCTGGGAAGAACTGGAGGGAGGCCACTGACGTTTCGACGTTCTACTTCACTCGGTTTCCTGATGATATGACGGAAAAAGATTTATGGTACGTGTTCAAAAGATGGGGCGATGTGAGGGAGGTTTTCATCCCAAACTACAAGAACAAGCTTGGCCGGAGATTTGGTTTTGTGCGCTTTAAGGGGGTGGATGATGTCGGTAAGCTTGAAAGGCAGCTGGACAATTTAGTAGTGGGAGGTCTTAAATTGTATGTGAATCTCCCTAAACATGTCAGGGAGCAGCGTTTGCATCCTTCACCGAGTAAAGGGGATGCACCGACGACTCACAGAGACACTAACGGCAAAGGCAAAGCTAAGTTATATGAGGAACTTCCGACCATGGTGGACGGTAACCAGCGTCTTCAGAAGCGGAATTTTTCGTATGCCCAGGCCGTCAAGTCTGGTACTCGCCCCTGGTTCAGACGACGACATGCAGCGTTTGACCGGTCGAGGCCATCTTCGTCGCACGTAACGTTATCCATCCCTTTGGATAATGGCAAATGGTATGGTGATGCCTGGGTGGGTAGGCTCACCAATCTGAAAGTTTTCGATAGGTTAGAAGAAGAGTTTTTATGGAATGGAGGGGAGGAGATTAGGCCCAAATACTTGGGGGACGACATGGTATTACTGTGTGGGCTTACTGATTCGAAAGCTGATGATATGCGCAGGGAGGCCGACGCGCAAGGCCGGTCAATGTTCTACTCCCTGGAAAAATGGCACCCTGGTTTGAAGACTGGTTACAGACTGGTATGGATTCTTTGTTGGGGGATTCCATTACATGCCTGGGATAGGATGTATATCAAAAGTATTGTTGCTGGAATTGGGGAGATGGTGGACCTGGATGATGATTCAGAGGATCTGCACCGCCTTGACAGAGCCAGGATCCTTATCAAAACTCCATGGCAGCCCACAATTAATCATACGGTGGTGGCATCCATTAATAACGAGGAATATCGAATAAGCATTGTAGAGGAGACGTGCTTTCAGGCGTGTAAGTGCCCTATCGGTAGAAGCACCTTGTCGTCGGAAATTATTTCGTCCGACGATAGCTCGGAGGAGGTGGATGAAAGTTTGGATGACACCATAGTGGCTGATTCTCAGCCACCGGCGCCGGCACCGACCAGAGGTGGGAAGGCACGTGACGACAGCAGCAGCGGAAATAACTGGGCAATACCCGCGAGGCAAAGTGACAGTGCGAAGCCCGAGAATTTTTTTAGAGCCGATATCCCTGGTGGGAACCCGATGACGGACGCGGCTCAAGGTACGGCACCTACGGGAAGTGGTAGGTTGGAGGTGGACGGGTCAGGAGACGCTTTTGGTTGTGACGTGACAGGTGAATCAGACGTGGGTCAACATCATGATAGATTGGGGGGTGAACCAAGCACACCTTTCCCGGATTATGTTGTCTGTGGATTGAACGCTGAAATTGCAGGGGAAAAGGATTGTGAAGAGAGGGTAAGTAGTCAGCTACCTAGTGCTGAACCGGAACTCATCAGGTTACCAGAAGGGATACTGGAAGGGGACCCACATACTGTGGGAGCAGTGGTTACACACAAAATACCGGATGAGGTGGACGGAGTGGGTGGAAGTACCACGCGTGCGGGGTCCACAAAGGTTGACGGATTTTTAAAGTCCCAACAGACATCAGGATGTAGTTATCTGGGCCAGAATGCAAATGGCCCACAACCTTATTTAAAAGTATACGCTAGAGAAAGAGGGAGTAAGAAAAATGCTGGGCCTGGGCCTAAAAAGGCTGACTCTTTGCAGACCGCCCCTAATATGCAGCAGCTCAACAACAATGGAAATGAAGCTTCAGAGCTCCTCTCCCCTTCTAATGCACCCCCTACTACAATTCAGGGAAGTGGCTTAAAAGAAGTGATGGGTTGGGGGGGATCATCATCCGTCCTATGTGGCCGTACCTGCAATAACGAGTCCCAGTTTGTCAGAATGGAGGAGAGATGCTCAGGAGGATTGGAAATTAGCAAAAATGTTGGGAATAAATTGTGATGATCATGTTGAGGCGATTAATTTAATGTCATCCCTGGAGGCAAGAGATATGGACATGACTCAAAGGCTGGGTAACAGCATAGGTGATTAATGAAGATCCTGACTTACAACATCAGAGGTTTAGGCGGGGGGGTTAAGTGGTCGGCCATTAGACGTTTGGTGTTAAAAGAGAGGGTTGATATGTTGTGTTTGCAGGAGACTAAAAAAGAGACCATTGATCTAAAATTATGCCAAGCTGTGTGGGGTGACAATGATGTCAAATGGGAATACGTTCCTGCTATTAACAGAGGGGGTGGTCTATTATGTATTTGGAGTGAAAAAAACATTTAAACTGGTGAACAAGGTGTGTGGGGCTGGCTTCTTATCACTGGAAGGTAATTGGGTGGCAGACGCTTCTAAAGTCACAATTGTAAATATTTACTCACCTTGTGAGATAGCCCAAAAAAGAAATCTCTGGGAGTGCATTAGGCAGCTGAGGAATGTAAATAAGGATGGACTATGGTGCATAGCAGGGGATTTTAATAACATTAGAAGGCCTTGTGAACGTGTGGGTGTCAGCCACAGAAATTCAGATGATGGTGTGATAAAGGAATTCAATGAGTGGATTGAAGAGATTGAGGTGATGGATGCGCCTTGTATTGGGCGAAAATTTTCCTGGTACAGACCCAATGGTACAGCCAAGAGCAGGCTGGATCGTGCTCTCATATCTGTAGAGTGGGTGAATAAGTGGCCAGGCACAACTCAGACCGTATTGGACCGTAATTTCTCGGATCATTGCCCTGTCCTCTTAAGATCTTCTTTTGTTGATTGGGGCCCGAAACCTTTCGGTTCCTCGACTGTTGGTTGCAGGACAAATCGTTCAAACAGGTCGTGGTGGAATGTTGGAACTCTACTCAAATACAGGGATGGGGGGGCTATGTCTTAAAAGAAAAGCTGAAACGACTGAAACTGAAACTGAAAGAATGGAATAATGGGCAGTACGGAAATTCGCAGACCAAGTTGAAGAACATTCAACTGGAGCTCAACAGGATTGAAATTGATGCTGAAAACAGACAGATGACTGCTGATGAAATTAAGAGGAGGAATCAGCTTCAGGAGGATCTTTGGTCAGCAGCCATATCAAACGCCTCAATACTTAGACAGAAAGCTAGGTCGAAATGGATTAAGGAGGGGGACTGCAATTCTAAATTTTTCCACTTAACCGTCAACTGGAAACGGAGATCGAATTTGTTGAAAGGAGTCATGGTGGACGGGTGCTGGACTGAAGAACCATCAAGAGTCAAAGAGGAAATTCAACAACATTTCAGGAAAAGATTTCAAGCTATCGAAAGGGTGACTCCAAACCTGGATGGAGTGTCTTTCAAGTCCATTGACTTGCAGCAGCTACAACTGTTAACAGCTCGATTTGAAGCTTCTGAGATAAAGGCAGCCGTATGGGCTTGTGGCTGTGACAAAAGCCCCGGACCAGACGGATTTAATTTTAAATTCATCAAGGAGTTTTGGGACGTGGTAAAGCCTGATTTCCTCCGATTTGTAGATGAATTTTGCATCAATGGTGTATTCCCCAAGGGTGGCAATGCTTCTTTCATTGCCTTGATCCCAAAATGTCATGAACCACTTGGTTTGAACGAATACAGGCCCATCTCCCTTGTTGGCTGTGTTTATAAAGTAGTGGCTAAGATTTTAGCCAACAGGTTAAAGAAAGTCCTGCCTTCTATCATCGATTATCGTCAGTCAGCTTTTATTGAAGGGAGGCAATTGCTACATAGTGTGCTAGTAGCTAACGAAGTGGTGGATGAGGCAAAAAGATTAAATGGAAGCTGCCTTGTGTTCAAAGTGGATTATGAAAAGGCATATGATTCGGTCAATTGGGATTTTCTATCTTACATGATGCGAAGAATGGGGTTTGGACCAAAATGGATTGCTTGGATCGAGGGATGTTTAAACTCTGCTTCAATCTCTGTTTTGGTGAACGGCAGCCCCACTGCAGAATTCACCCCTCAACGTGGGCTCCGTCAAGGCGATCCCCTTGCCCCACTATTGTTTAATATAGTGGCTGAAGGTCTCACGGGACTAATGAGAGAGGCGCTTCAAAAAGAATTATATGAGGGCTTCAAGGTGGGTCAGAATCTGATTGATATCAGCATTCTGCAGTACGCCGACGACACTATATTTTTTGGAAAAGCATGTCCACAGAATGTCAGAACCTTAAAGGTTATGCTGAGGGGCTTTGAACTAGTGTCTGGACTGAAGATCAACTTTGCCAAGAGCTGTTTCGGGGTGTTCGGAGAGGAAGAGCAGTGGGCTACCCAGGCTGCTACATACCTCAATTGTAGAATGCTAACCATACCTTTTTTATACCTGGGCATCCCTATTGGGGCAAACCCAAGAAGATGTGAGATGTGGGAACCCCTAATTAAAAAATGTGAGAGAAAACTGGCTGTGTGGAAACAGAAATACCTATCATTCGGGGGAAGGGTCACACTGATCAAATCTGTCCTCAATTCTATTCCTATCTTTTTGTTTTCTTTTTTCAGGGTCCCGAAGAAGGTGATAGGGAGGCTGGTCAGGATACAAAGGTCTTTCTTGTGGGGTGGTAGCGCTGGCCAGAAAAAAATCGCCTGGGTTAGTTGGGACATGATCTGCCAACCTAAGGAATGTGGTGGATTGGGTATCAAAGATCTGTCCGCTTTTAACCAGGCTTTGCTTGGTAGATGGCTGTGGAATTTTCACAACCAACAGGGAGAATTATGGGTTAAAGTATTGGAATCCAAATATGGGGGATGGAGGAGCCTGGCTGGTCCTATCAGACAGGGGGGGGCATCAACCTGGTGGATTGATCTCAGCTCATCATGTTTCCCTATTGAAGGCGTGGCTGGTATCTGGGGTGGTTTTAGTTGGAATGTGGGCTGTGGTACAAGTATCCTGTTTTGGGAAGACGATTGGAGGAATGAGGGGACAAATCTAAAGGATAAATACCCTCGCTTGTTTCTCCTATCCCTACAACAACACCATTTTATACAGCAGATGGGCATACAAACGACCGAGGGTTGGGAGTGGCAGTTTCAGTGGAGAAGATTGTTCAGGGAAGGGGAAATAGAGTCTGTTACCAAGTTTATAGATGATATCACTGGACCGGGTATTTGTCTACAGCGGCCTGATACATGGAAGTGGTTGGCCGACCCGAGTGGCACCTATACAGTTAGCAGTGCGTATTCTTTTCTGCACCAGGAGGGGTCGCTGCAGAACCAAGACGAAGTGTACCAGATTCTTTGGAAGACTAAAGTCCCCCCTTAAAGCTCTATGTTTCGCCTGGAGACTTATCGAGAATAGGCTGCCTACTAAAATGAAGTTAAGAAGGCGGAATGTGGTCCTTACTGACACTGTCTGCCCATTCTGTAGAGCTACTAATGAGGAGGTATCGCATCTATTCTTTGGCTGTTCTAGAGCGAAACTACTCTGGTGGGAATCCATGATGTGGATAGACTTTTCGGGTCCCTTTTCTGAAATCCCGAAACAGAATTTCAGCCAAAATGGCTTCCTTTGTGATATTGGGGTCACTTCACAAAGATGGCTCGTTTGGTGGTTAGCACTATCATGGACGATTTGGAGGCACAGGAACAGAATTACTTTTCACAATGACAGCTTTAATCATAGCAAACTGATGGAAGATGCTGTTTTCACTTGTTGGTCATGGTTAAGGAATCTAGAGAAAAGTTTTGATAAATCTTTTCACTTTTGGTCTAGCAATTTGAGGGAAGCTTTTGTAATTAGAAGCAGGGCTACGATATAACTTCCCTGTATTTTTTGAAACAACTCCTTAGGAGTCTTCTGGCCCTTTAATTCATGTTTGTTCGTGTATTAAGGTGCCATAGGACTGGATTTTGTTTAGGTGTATATGTTGGTACTACTTGTACTCCTTTTACATCTATATATATATATATATATACTATTTTCGCTGATCAAAAAAAAAAAAATGAACCTTAGCCTAGGATTGAGTCACAGGCCTAGACATAGAAGACTTCTTTCGACCTATAGTGAAAGAAAGAAGCAGACTCATCCTTGACTGAGCCCCGCCTAAACTAGCACACTTTTTAGTGAGCGAGAAGCAGACTCATCCTTGACCAAGCCCATCCTAAACTAACACAAGTTTTTTCTGAATATTTCTCCTTGATTAAATTTAATCAAGTCTGCCATTTAAATAGGCTACAAAAATATCCCTAACAATTATCCTAATTGATCATAAATGATAAAATAAAAATAAAGAGAATCCTAACTAATAATTATCCTAAAGAATATAATACAGATCTGATCTAAAATCAGGATTCTGATATCAAATCTTATTAAGATGGGAAAAGATAAATTAACAAGATAAAATAAATAATTCAAGATTTACATACAATAATCCTAATTTGTGGCCATATCAGTTATCCCATTTGATGAAAAGATTTTCTTCATATATGAACACAAGAAAATAGCGAGCAAAGATCAAAACAAACTGCAAATTCAAAATCTGAAAGAAGAGATCGAATTACTTGTTCATCACCGCATCAAAATCTTGAACCAACATTGCAACAGCATTGAAACACATGCCAAAGACATATAACCAGAAGTTCTGAACATTTATGTTCCGTGAAGGACGCTTTTTTATAATAGCCTGCCAAAAATTATGTAAGAAAACTACTAAGCCACAATTGATAGCTAACACATCTTACTCGATGCTATAGTAATAGAGTTCATAAACCTTATTTTAAGCAGAAAAGCATATCTCCAATGATTAATCAAATTTAGCTCAAGCATTAATAAATTCAGATAGACTGCTTAAATAATTTGAACTTAATACAAAAAGCGTTTGAATGTAAAACAATTTTTAAGCAGCATATTCCATCAGTCAATAGTAGTCAACAGAACAGAGAATAATTTTGGCTGTAGATTGGAGTTGAGTGCCATTTCATGAAACCTCAAGGGGATTAATGTAACTGCTCCAAACTTAAATTACCTCAGTATATACTCCTGCAAAACCACTCAAGAGAGCCATGACCTAAAAACGAAAAGTTCATCACGATCAGTTTCAAGCCAAAAATTCAGCTTATATTACTTTATACTCCTAATGTGAAAGCACCACAAACGTTAGCAACTCACAATTGCCATCACCCAACCTTGAAAGGGAGTTTGAAGAACACGATCAGAACTGAAAACACAATACAAATTTTTCCAGATAAATATAATAAAAATTATCAATAAAATGTAAAACTTCTGCAATACTTTTTGTGTGTAGATCGCAGGTATATCCCTACTATTTATGTATGATACAAGCAAGGAGAAGTTACTGTAATATCACACATTTTTCAGCAGTCACACTTGCTAAATTACTAACCTATCATTTATGGTTCATTTGTTTGTTACATCTATACATAAAAATTTCATTAACATGTTTATTACTAGAGAACATCTATACAAGAGTCATGGGAACATACAAATACACAAGTGAGGACCACATGTCAGCCTTAAATTATTCTTACTTTGAATTCAACTGGGCTGTAGTGCACCCAGCAGCAAGTAGAACAAAAGCAGCCCATTGAATCTCATTTAACCTGAAATGTAACAAGAACACAATGCCAAACAGCGAACCATGAATTTTGGTGATGTAATGAGACCAACTAAATAACATTTCTCAGTCATTAAGCTTAAAATGATTAAATATCCAAAATAAAGAATAATAACAGTTAATTATGTTCATAGAACATTTCATAACACAATGAGCTATAAAACAAGTGAAAGTAAGATGAAAGGAAGGAGCTTTTCCTGCTCGTTTTTGTCCACATAAAAGTTTGGCATACAGAGGACCGACCCGACACTACAGTTCTCATGATGAAAGGAGAACTGACAATTTGTTTTTGGCATTTTAAGAAGAGAGAACAAAAGACTTACCTTTTCTTAAGTATAATTCTGTATAGGACACCCGTACTGATAATATTAAAGTTCTTTAATATTTGATAGCCTGGAGCATCTACATATGCAAAGATGTAATACTGCCATAAATTGAAAAGTAAATACAATCAGATTCAGAAAGCATTAACATATCTGTTGAAATAACAAGGTTGTAGAACAATCCCATTGCCACCATAACAAACAACCATCCATCACCAACCTGAAGCAAATTTTTGACAAGGTAAAGTGCTGCTGGAATAGGATACACTATAACTTCATCCAAGGTTGTAGTCAACCTATGTCCAAGGAACAATACACATCAAGTTATTTAAATTCATTATATATAAAACACCGACAAGGGGTTCTAGCTCAATTGGTTAAGCAATGTGTGTGAGTTGTTGCAAACCCAGATTAAAAAAATCACCAACAAGGGGAAAAAAATCAAGCTTCAATAAAAAAGATGAAGTTGCAAATACATAAACACCACCGGGAAAATTAAGTGAACCCATTGGCCTACTCAACACAATTAACAATATAGGTTCTAGCCTTGTGAACTCCTCTCCACCTATAGAACACTGTTCAGATCCTCTCCCCAACACACATAAAATAAACACCATATAAAGGAATGTTTGTCTGTTTTTTCAAAATTAAAATATCAAAAAATAGTGGTTTTGTAGTCATGGAGAATACAGTTCAAAATCCCATTAGACAGTTTTTGGTTTTAAAAGTTACCTTGTAAGACCATATAACCAAATGTTTTGATTACCAAGTGCAACTGTGCTTACTTGTATATGATGAAGTATTAAATTTTCAATCAGATTCACAAAGTAAACAACTACTTTCTTCCCATGAAATAACCATACACAGGTTATTTCTTCAGGGAATAAGGAAGCCCAAGAGTTTACAAATGCAATTAACAGTCAAATTAGTCCAGTTCCAAAAATGTCAAAAAGATAGGAATATAGGATTAAAAATGTTCGCAACCATAAATAAAGATAAAATGCACTGTTAAAATGTTAATATATTCCCTGACTTTCAGCTCTTCATTATTGCGGACATAGTAGTGTTTAAGAAATCTAAACAAAACAAAAAATGGCATCACCTGTTGTCCTCATTGACACCGTCTGTTTTCCATATTCTTCCCAAGGCCACCAGGGAAATAGCACATTTTAAAGTCTCCACCTATAACAAAAAGAGTAATAAAGCAGGTTTACGTTTGAAGTCATGAAAGATAATAAAAGTAGAAATAACAGAATGAGCGTATAAGATATGAGGATGTGATATATCCTCACCATAAAGTTAGCAGTAGTAACACTGTACTCATACTTGCCAGCTCTCTTGGACCAAACGATTAGAATGGCTTGCGAACTAGTAAGAACAGTCAATGCAAGTGTAACAACTGACCTATACCAACAGGCAACAGGGATAATAATTAAGAAATCAAACAAGTAAGTATTTCACTTATTATATGTGAATTGTTGTCATACTTGCGCTTCCACTTTACTTTCTCCCTGTGGCTGTCAATTTTGATTTCTCCCTCGGAAGTCAAATCGTTATCTGGGACTGGAAGAGACACGAAACGGATGTTACATTAAAACAACACAACTATCCATTATCCAGCCTGGAGGAGCGATAGCGATACCAGTACCTGACAGCAAAAATGATTTTCCAACGTCCTCAATGTCCGCATCCCGAACTTCATCCTACAACAACAATGCATCAAAATCGTACTATTAATTGAAGAAATATGCGAAAAAACACTCACCTCGTCTTTGATTTTCCTGTATTCCATTATATCACAGAGATCTACGCTTTGTACATTGGATAAGCAGAGTTCAAACTCTAAACTCTTACTTTCCTTGATGCACCGGCAACAGATCTCGGCTGCTCACCGATTATGATATGATAAGGCCACGCTCTCTTTCTGGTCTCTCTTTGCTATGCATAAATAAAAGTTTACTATCACTTTAAATTAGGCTTAATTATACTTTTTATTTCAATTTTTTTTATTTTTAAAATTTTATCTTTAATAAATTAATTTGACGTATTTAATTAAATTTTTATTATAAAATTCATTTTTAATTTTTTTTATATTTTTATTAGTTTTATCCGTAACTTTTAAGTTTAATAATGAATAAATGATCTGGATAATATTTACTAGTTTCTAAAATACTAGAGGTAAAAATAGCTATTAAACCTTTAAGTTATTTGTGTAATTAGATGAGTATTGATAAAATTAATTTTAAATGGAAGTGATTTTCTAAAATTAATTATGTTTAAAATTAATTTTGAAATTATGTGTATGATTGTATATTATTATTATAAAATTAAGTAAGGAGTAAAATTTATATAAATCTTTTCATCCAAGATAAAAGTTATTTAAAATTGTTTCAATTTATAATCAATTTAAAAAAAATTCAACATGAAATCAAATATATCAAAATTTATTCAAAATTAAATCTGAACTCATAATTAATTCTCCAAAATAAAATTAAGCATACACTAATGACTTTAATACCATAAAATTACACAATTTTTACCTTTTTTTTTCCTTAAACATTTTCAATAACTCTCTTACAACACAGAATGATATAATGTATGAAGGGGTATCAGTGTATATTTTTTAAACAATTAAAAGATCAGTGCAAGGGTAAAAGAAAGTAAGGAAAATTTATGTAATTTTACAAAAGTATAAAAATATTTGTATAATTTGATCCTATTTTAGTAATTGTTGATCATTTTAGTTTTCCATGTTTTTCTACCACTATTCATCTATTTTATTTTATAACACTTCACTTTATTCATTTGATAATTCCTCGTCTATTTTATTTAATGTTTACAAACTACCTTTTTTACCACAACCAGAGTTATGTTGTCTGGGCACGTTAAAAAAATACTTCATAATAGCATTTTTTTAATCCATTAAAAAATCACATTAATCTATCTTGTTAACCATTAACGTGTAAAAACGGTGCCCGCTTCATTTGTTCCTAGTTCCTACTATGAGCTATTTGTGCCTTTGAAAAATTCATTTTCCTTCACATTTCTTCTCAATATGGTGATTATCATTCAAATACTTTTTCTAAATAAACAACAACTAACTCCTCTTTTTTTTTGTTGCAAATTTATTCTTCTATTTATATTGTTGTGTGTATATATTCTTTGGCTTCATTTTCGTAGATTCTATTTTAGGTTAAAAAAACTCTTAGGAAGTATGTTTCATTGTAGATCCCTTTTTCGTGCCTAATATCAGAATGGGACATTTGCATGTATATACCCCATTTTTTCGTGCTAGTCATATTTTTTCTTAATATGTATATTATTTATCCATGTTTATTGCATGCATTTTTTCCCTCTATAATCTGCAACCATATTTTTTATATTTAGTTAGGACATTTCTTTTAGTACACAGTCCTCCTTGCGTTTTTGTGGTAAAATTGTTAAAAGCTTGCTAATGGCTTATTTTTCTTTCTTGGAGACACTTATTGATTAATTAGTCTTTTCTTTTTTTATTCTTTTATCTTTTATAAAAAAAAAATAACAAGGGTAAAAAGGGAAAATACAATCTTTATACATAACAAAAATCACTTAATATTGTTTGTGCCATAATATATTAGATACATCATAAACTTAACACATTTTATCTATCTTACATTTGCACTTACTAGATTTTTCTGACTTTTGCTTGTTTTTCACAATATTTATACTATCATTTAAAACCACAAACATCCACTATTACATAAAAGGGTTTTAACATCCATTCTCAAATCAATTGAGGTTAGGCATTGATAGCCAAAATTATGTATTTTTCTTTCTGTTACTTCGAAAGTAGCTACTTCAGCTTCAACCACTCGAATTTTCGATATCCCTTTTTATTTCTCATCAAACGAATGGCATGTTCTTTTGGAAATCCTAGCTATTCTTAGCATGATATTGGGGAATCTCATTGCTATTACCCAAACAAGCATGAAACGTATGCTTGCGTATTCGTCCATAGGTCAAATCGAATATATAATTATTGGAATAATTGTTGGAGACTCAAATGGTGGATATGCAAGCATGATAACTTATATGTTGTTCTATATCTCGATGAATCTAGGAACTTTTGCTTGCATTGTATCATTTGGTCTACGTACCGAAACTGATAACATTCGAAATTATGCAGGATTATACACGAAAGATCCTTATTTGGCTCTCTCTTTAGCCCTATGTCTCTTATGAAGTGTTTTCTACATTGATTATGAAAAAATCAATGTTGAAAGTCGTATACAACATCAGTTTTTACAAAATCGATGTTGAATGTGTTAAACCACATAGATTTTGGTCAATATCGATGTTGATTGTGCTTTATAACATTAGTTTCGACCAAAATCGATGTGGTATAACATATTCAACATCGGTTTTAGACCAACTGATATGATACACTTAAATGGTTAGCATTGTGCACCATAGGAGTGCCCTTGCACTTCCATTTTTGTTCTCCTGACAACATAGTTTTACATTGATTGAAAAGTATATGATAAAAATAAATATCATAATACAAAAATATCTTAAAGAAAAAAGTAAAAAATAAAGTATATTAAAAGAAAAAATTAAGTAAAATAATGGTGCACAAGAAATAATAAAGCATTAAAGTTGTTATAGAAAGCTAAGTAAATATAAATTACAACACAAATCTATTGTCATTGCTTCCATATGTTAAAAAGAATAAACATCAAGTTTGTAGAACCTCAATACAAAATAATTGTTCTTAATTTAGAGACAAGACAACAACTTCCAAAAACCACTTAATGAGGGAAAGAAAGATGAAGAAAGAGAAAACATAAGATGAATAGCCCTACAATAAAAGGTGCATGCTGATGAACAATGTTAAGCCTAAAATAAGGTTGATTCAGTGGCAATGTCGCGTTTGGTTAGAATAGGTTACACTACATATGAACATGATGTACAACAAGTCAATTGTCAATGACATACACATGCAAAACATCTGATAATCCTCCAATACTAAATTAGAGATTCACAACTTGTGTAACAGGAAAATTACAAGGCAATAATCAGACTTCTTCCTTGATAGATTATGTCAATGGGAATAACCTAAAAATAAATACCAAAATTTGAGCCACCAGTGTCACTGAGAGAAAAGCTAAACCTTTATGTTTTCACATTGAATAACCTGAGAATAAATACCAAATTTTGAATTAGAAATAAAAATTTTATCAAGAACAAAGATGTGATTAATAAGGCAATGGTATAAGAATGATAGAGTTACTAATATATCTGAGCTTTACATATTAACATTCATAGTTTTAGGTACTATATAAGGCAAGTGCATATTTTTATCCAAATTCTTTCACAAATATTTGCAGCATGCTAGAAAATAAAAATAAAAAATACTTTATAACAATTAGCAAAGAGAAATTTTGGATGACCTTTTCACACCTTAGATAAACATTGACCTTGTTAAAACAATAAACGCATGATTCATTAACATTTAAAGAGTTACAATAAATGCTTTAACGAAAATTGTGTGAAATTAAGAAACAACTATTTTGCTTCTGATATGTTCCTAAATGGATTTAATTGAGGCATCCATTTGCCATGGCAATTTAACGAGCTTTGAATCCATTAGTGGTCCTCAAACTTGTATTAGAAACTGGTAACTTGTACTGATCCACTAGCAAGTTGATACTACTACCTTGGAAAATACAAAAACACATCTCAGCAACTAGGCATAGTAGCCCTTTGGTTTTAGATGAGACCTGCACATGCATATTATATTACAAATGCATGACTTAACTCAATATCAATCTGTTTCAAGGAACAACTTCCTGATCTTTACAAACCATGGTAAATTGTAGTTGACTTGGTAAAATTCAGGTGCAGTGTAATTAATTACTTAGCAACGACAAATATCATGAAGTCTTCATATTCAATCAATGGTCTATACGTATTATAAACAACATGATGTGAAAGTTACCTCCAATTACCATCTTAAACAGACTTCTTGCCACTAACTATTCAAGATATCTGGAGACCTCTGCTGAAAGCTTGATTAAAGAGAATCCTAGTTTGCATTGATTGAAATCCAATAACCATGATACAATTGTCATTTGAGCCATAATAATAACCCCAAATAGCAAATCATATATAACACAACATCCTTTTCTTGTATTTTACACTTTAACATAACAACCACAAGCTACTTTGGTTATGCTTTAGCAAGAAAAGAAAAGTACTCTCACTCCAAATTATATCTATGCAAAGGATGAGCATTATTACTTACCAAGTTATTATTATGTTGTCACATATAAGACAACATCCTAACTACATCAACAAAATTGCCTTGTACACTATGACCTGAGACCATTATGGTGAGTTGAACCCAAGCAAGTCAATCAAAACTACTTTGTACATCTAAACTCATCCAAAACATTCAATGACACACACACACACAACTATATTTTCTCCAAGGCCAATGCTCATTAAATTTTGAAAAAGTTCCAGCAGCCAAATTACACTTGGCCATAGCATCTACCACTAGCTCTGAAGTGTAAATTTTAGTTAATAACTTCAATATTCGAAGTCTCATTCAAACGTTAATCATTAAAGTGAAAATCACAAGCATCAATTTCCAATATCTCTAACCACATACATTCATAAACTAACAATAGAAAAAGTTCCTCACCCCTTCAACCAAATCAGCAACACCAGCACCAAACATCCCAACTATATAATCATAAGTCAAAAAAGCATAATCCAGCGAGTCATGCAAGAGCCCCACTGCCACAACAGTGGAATTGGCACCAATCAAAGCCAGCAACACAACAATCTCCAAAAAATGTTGTGAGTAAGGATCACCACTAGCTCGCATCTATATAAAAAAACACATCAAGATCACACATTTGACCTTCCAAATCCAAAACAAACACACACGAAATAAGGTTAGTTTCATAATTCTATCTACCTGCCCTCTGTGTGCTTTCTCAACTTCACAAAAGGCCTTAAAAACAAACTCCTCATGGAAGATCTTGTGCCTCATTAAGGCCCCTGAAGCAATTTTTGAGCATAGGGCTCAAAGTGAAACCCACCCTCCACGAAATTATCCTCCAAATTGAAGGTCAACTCATCAACCATAGCAGAAGAATCACC
>CM023954.1:102177-122135 GCA_013407115.1 Glycine latifolia
GCATATATAGTGTATGAGCAATTCTTATAGTGTATAAAGTTTATGCCCAATTTTATTATTATTATTTTTTTATCATGGAGGTGAGAAAGAGAAGGGTAGGAACAGGGCGACACAAACAGTGAAGGAGTATTCTTTGGGACGATTTGTTATTGCCACGATGAGAGACCATTATTTTGGTCCACTTCACTGTGGATCAATTTGTCGCAGATTCGGGTTCACATCGAAGATGGTGGTTCGATTAGGATGCATGCAGGATTAGAAGGCGATAGAGATCGAGGAATAGTTTGTTGAAATAGGTGAGTGTTAGTATTGGTAGTCAATAGAAACAAATAATGGTAATTGTTCATTTCAGTATTGATCTAGTTTTATTCAATTACTTAATTTATTGATATTAAGAAAATTAATTAATTTAATTGATAATAATAAATATTTTTTGATTTTTTGTTTCAATTCTATCGTTATCATTAATATTCTTTTTTCTATATTTATAATTGTGTGTTATAGCAAGCTATTTTTTAATAAAAAAATAATTGATATAATGAACGTTATAAATTAAATTTTAAAGTAAAAAGAATCTAATATCACTTATAATTTGAAGCTTATAACCAAATTATCAAAATAAAAGAAAGTGATTATATTAGTTATCTTTAATTAATACTAACATAAATTCAAATTGTATTCCAAAAATATCCTTAAATGATGATTAGATATATTTACACTACCCATAATCCAACAAATATTTTTTCAACCAGTAAGAATAAGTTATATTATTAATATCTCATTAAATACATTAACTTCATTGAAAATGAGTGATATCTTACTAATAGACCTCATTTATCAAGGATGTAAAAGAAAATTAGCCACTAATGTTTGGACCAACTTTTTCTCACACATTGTTTGATACTAAATTTATTTCTTTTTCCACATTAATTAGTTCATTAGAAAGCGAAAGAGACTAAAAATAAGTAGTTCATGAGAAAAATAAGCAGTACAACTTATTTGTTTTTATAAAAAACCAATTCACTTGACATTTTTTAAAAGCTAATTCCCCCCTTTTTCTTTTATAAAAAAAACTGCTTAATTTTTAAAAGAATTTTACTCTATTTTAAAAGCTTTTATTTTGAACTTTCTTTAAAGTAACCTTTAGCTATAAAAAAGCTAGAATAATACGTATTTGTTTAGGGAAAGAAAAGCCAGCTGGGAAATAATATGCTTCAGCACTATCACTTTAACACAATGCATCATACTCCACAAAGGCTTCTTAGTACGCCCAATACATCATATCATGCGTGTGAAACTTTACATCCGTGAAATCAATAACTTGAGAAAGATCAAAATCCTTCTACTAAACTATAGACAGAATGCCCCTACATGAAAGCACAGAAAAATAGAAGACCAACTCGAAGTAGCTGTAACACCCAACACTAAGGTTTACAAAGCGAGAAACAATTTTTCCACTCATACAGCACATAAATGTAACACTTGATGAATCCTCATGCGAGAGCACCCACAATCCTGATTGTTCTTCAGGGATAGGACCGGTCAGCAAGATATGAAGAATTTTTTGTAAAGATTTTTACTTTATTTTTCTCTTTCTGGCTTTGCTGCATACAACCTGCCGAAATTGCATTCCAGAATACAGGAAGAGTGACGTTAACAATGAGAGTAATAAAAAGTCAACAGATATTCAGCTAATACTCGTTTTGGCAAACTGCAGGATATAAACTATCATGCAAGACACACCTTGTTGGAATTACTGCTTAAATCTAGATTCAACTCTAAATGCATTATTCAAGATGCAGAACCAAGATCTATGATTGGAACGATATAAATTTACAAAGATGTGCTTAACGGGAGTCCCACCCCCACCCTAAGTTTGGTCTCGGGGTTACATCTTTTTATATAACTACTACTACTATTGTATATAAAATTTTGTATATAAAATTGCAAAAGGTTCATCAGCCAGTTGTCTCACGCACACCTCCAAATGTATGCAGATATGCTGCCTTCTTCAGTTTATACTTCCAAAACTCAAGCTAACCTAAAACCTCAAAATGATTTTTTTTTTCATCAGGAAATCATACACCAACATATTACAAAGAATATGCTATAGACAAGGCAGCTCCATAGAGGACCACCAATATCCTGTGGGTTGATAGTACGACTCTTACATGTATTCCAAACTGTCATTACCCTCTTCTGGGGAGCAAGAATCCAATGAATGAGTCATCTTATTTCAATAGATTTGATGGGCCATCATTAGAAGAATAAAACCAAGTATAGAAGTATCTGCTAAAGAACAAGCAGATACAACAAAATCTGGGACACTTCAACTTCAATTCAACAGCCATCTGCACAGGATGCTTTACAATAACTGATGCTAAAATGTGAGCAGATCACAAGAAAATATTGGGTAAATAAGCAAATGGGACCTATATAGATTGGGAAATAAGGCTTGAAATGTCATGAAGTGATAACTGAACTTCAATCAAATCATTTTCGGGTTCTTAGGTTCATGATGACTTCTTGTGTATCAATGATTTGGAACTTTAACTTCCAAGAGTGAAAGACTAACATCTATTGCCTATATGTCTGTTCCAACCACTAGAGATGGCCTACCACGTAATATTAGAAGTATGTTGGTGATTACAAGACATATCATTTGTAAGCCTTTTGACCTCTAACATCTTAAAAATTCATAAGAATATAAATTATAAAGTGGGCAAATAATATTTCTTACAGGGGATACAAGTTCTATTTTACCCAAAGCCAAAAGTACCTGTACATAATGAGCACAATCGTAAGCTATTGAGCACTTGGTGCATCTCTCATGCTTAAATTCAGACTGTTGCGCATAGTCCTCCTACCAATTCCAGCGTTGCCTTTTTGCATCATGGCAGCAAATTCACCATAATCAATCCTTCCATCCTAAAACAAAAGATGTAAACATAATCATGAAGCATAACTACACAAGAAGATGGTCTAGGAACTAAATTCAATTCACTATTGATAGGCGACAAAGAATCATGCTTGACAAATTATTAGAATTCAGGCATTTGATATTTAAAGTGTATTTAAGGCATGACATAGTTTTATTAATTAATTGTTTTTTACAATCTGTGATCAGAAAACGTTTAATGGATAGATCAAACATATGTCCTAACTTCCTAATGCATAATTCTGCATGGTGCCAACCCTATCATCCAGATAGGAACCTGAAAACATTTTGAAGGAAAACATCTAAAATTCCCTTTTCCACCACGGATATCAACATATCATTCTGACATTCTCAGATAGTAATTCATACAAAAATAGAGAAGAAAAGCCTTGGGAAACAGAAAAAGAAATGTAGAGATACTACAAGCAGAACGTGGGGCTTGCTCCCTCCCATCCCAAACCTCACTCACAATTTGCCTCTTTTTCCCCACTCCTCTCTTCTCTCTCCCTCCTTTCCATTCCCATTAACCAAATCTGTTTCCTGCCCGCACTTGCCAAGTGAACAGGTTATTAAATGCCCTCATCATGTGCTGATCACAATTCCCTCACAGGATGCCCTCAACAGCCGCTAATTTTTGGTTGCTATTCCTTTCCTTGTTACTGTACACTAACACAATCACATATAGTTACATTACATACGTACAATTATGGTTAAAACAAAAGGATTGAAGACCATGTGCTATCACAAGTGCTTTTAGTAACAGAGGAATACTAACAAAACACTCATTTCAGAACACTTATTATTATTGAATGAATTTCATGTAGGTCCCATTAAATAAAGAAATTCACCCAATTATAGAAAGTATGTTGGAAAGAGTAAATTGCTAGAATTTCTCAGTAGTAATATTAGTTTTCACAAAAAGTCATGATTATGATGATTAACTGCATAGTTATTGTAGCAAATAATGCAACAAATTAGTACAACAGCAGAACAGCATAATTTTGTTTTGGGAGAAGTAGGGGGGGACCCGGTGATGCCAAGTGTTACTTCAATTACTATACCTATGGAGTTATATTTGCAAGGTCATTCAATTGCAACAGCTAAGCAATTTTAACAATAATAGTTATCCAGAACTAGTTATCATCAAACATTTTACCAACTTTGACTATCACAACATAGTCCCAATAACAAAATATTCATAAACAATTAACATATCCCTAGTGTTTTGAATATAAACTAATTACTACTGCCTCTGGTCTTTATTATAAGACACTTTGGACATAATCACACATACCAATAGAAATAGTTAATGCAGTTGATTTTGTTGATTTTTAATAAAATGTTACTAATGCACCAATTTTACCCTTATTATCAATCATTAACTTGTTATGGGTGATGCAAAAACATTAAAATCTAAGAATGCAACACTATCAATAAAAAGCAAAAATATTCAGAGTAATTAACAAGGGCAACTAGTGGAAAAAACATTAAATGCTGCATAGGAGTTGTAAAATGCCTTATAAGAAGGACCTTCAATTCCTTCTAAATGGTGTCTTATAATAAGGACCAGAGGGAGTATCATTTTTCCATTTCTTTTTTTGAAGATTTTAAGAAACAATATAGTTTTTACAGCAATTATTATATTTTATCTAGGCCATTGCATGCGCATTTCAAAAAAGACATACAAGCTTCCCTTAGTATGCAAAAAAATTAAAATATTTTTTTTAATTGCTACCACCTACCAGAAAAATGTACATGATATGCTGATATATTTTTTTTTTTTATCAGCAAAGATAAATATATATATTAGATAAAAAGGCACAGTACAAGTAGTACTGCAGGGTATACAACCTAGCATGAACAAAAGCAGAACCTAGGTGGCTTAAATCACAGGAGAAAAAAGCCAACTGAGTTCTGACTAAGAACTAGGACAAGAAAAGGAAAAAATACATCCTAAACCCTCCCCTGAAAACCAAAGCTGTCCTTCATGTTACTTGACCAGTAATCAGAACTCAGAAGTAGTTAAGGATCTTAACTCCTTGCAGAATTAACATGTTAGATAACAAAATTCTTGTAGCTTTGAAACGAAACTCCAGTTTTTTTTTTTTGATCAGCAAAATTAAAATATTATATATATGAGAAAAAGAACAGTACAAGATGTGCTGCTATAGAAAACATACAAAAGAAATCAAAACATGTAAGCATTATTTAACCAAAGAACATTCTATATTTCAAACTAAAAACAATTTAGGTTATTGCAGTACATATTACAGAAAAATTGAATACTAAAAGAGCAGTCTTTTAAAGAGGATATATATAATACTATACTGTAAGATCTTCTAACAGCCTACAAGGATTTCCTATGTGAATGTTTAGCACAGGTTAAACAACTTACATTATCTTGATCAACTTCTCTAATAATATCTTCAAGAAAAGCATCAGTCATGTTATGTTCTGCACAAGCTTGTTGAAGTTCATCAACTGTAATGTAGCCACTACCATCCTTGTCAAAATATTGGAATGCTGCAATAAGATGTTCTTCACGCTCTAGTTTGTTGAGATGAACTGTTGCAGCAATAAACTCCCCATAATCTATGGTTCCACTTTTGTCCACATCAGCCTGAAACAACTCAAACATTTTAGCTGTGAATGAAACATGTTCAAAGATTATTTAACACGAATACAGGATGCGGCTCAAAAAAAAGTGAATAATGCTTGTAAAAGATGACTGAATAGTCCCTGATTTTCACTAATGTGATGCCTAATGTCAACCCCCGGCTTTCACATATAAGGAAATTTAAAATATTATATTTAAAAATAATAACTAAATAAAATATGAAGTATAAACACGAAATACAAAAAAGAAACTTTTCGCAGAACCAACAACCCACCGCTTCCATAAGATCACGTATTTCTATATCCTTAAGGGTAGACCCATATCTTCTTAGACCAGCTTTGAGTTCATCAAAAGTGATTGCACCACTGTTATCAGTATCCATAGCCTGAAACATTTCTCTCAAACCAGCAATCTCCTCTTCGGATAGACTTTCAGCAATCACCTAAAAAATTAGTATAATAAGCAATTATAACTACGGTTACATAGTTTCAGACAAGCAAAAGGATAATAGATGGAGGAGAAGTGAAAACAAAGAGCAAGTGTGGAAGCCCAATAAAGTGAGGTTCATTTGGCATCCAAGAAGTGCTTGACTCCACAAAGACAACAATAGCACTTTACATATCATGTATGGAATCCATTATCTTTTTCGTAACAATGTATGAGCTACATTCATACATAATCTATATTTATTCATCAATTAGCTTCACTTAGAGGGCGAGCCCTGGCACAATAGTAAAGTTTTGCCTTGGTGACTTGTTGGTCATAGGTTCGAATCCGGAAACAGACTCTTTGCATATGCAAGGGTAAGGCTGTGTACAATATTTCTCCCCCTTACCTTCGCATAACGAGAAGCCTCTGGACAATGAGGTACATAGTTTTTTTTTTTTTTTAATTAGCTTCACTTACTCGCAGAGCCATCTTCTTTAGCTTATTCATTGCAGAAAACTGTTTGAGACGAGAAAGAACAGCAGGGTCCAGTGATCTGTCAGGGGCAACTCCATTCTCACATATCCAAGGATGACCTAAACAGGCAAATGACACAAGTAACATTGTCAGACAACACATTGAAACACAATATTTTGTATATTTACAAAATTTAATCCTTAAGGAAGTTAAGCTGGAATTTGCTTTTGAGGAAACATCAACATCCAGCTAACTATTAATTTAGATAGGACTATTTCTTCCTGGGTGAGTCTGCTATAGATGTGGCAATGGCCACAACGCCAGTGAGACTTTAATCACCTATTACATCTTTAATAATGAAGATAACTTTGAATGTATGAGTAGCACAGGAAAAGCCAATTTCTAATGCTCAGTCCCTCAATTACATCTATAATAACATCCACTGAGTAACCATAACGACTTAGCTACTAGTCCAAAAGGGAAAAACAACTATGCTTTTGATATGAGGGTGGTCCTTGCTCATAGTAAATATAGTAAAAAAACGAAGGAAGAACATACATAACACTTGATGAGCAGTCAACCGTTCTGAAGGCTGAGAACACAGCATCTTTCTAATCAGATCTTTTCCACTGTCAGATATTAGAGGCCAAGGATCTGAGTCAAAATCTATATGTCCCTTCAATACTGCATCAAATATACCCTGCTGGGTCTCTGAACTCCAAAAAGGACAAAACTTTCAGTGATGAAACAGATGAAGGACAGGAAATCAAAAGAGTGTAGGCAGTAAGATATACCTGCCCAAAATGGCGGCACGCCACTAAGCAATATGTACAGTATGACACCAGCTGTCCACACATCTGCTTCAGGCCCATAATGCTTGAGGAGAACCTCAGGAGCAACATAGTACGGACTGCCGACTACATCAGTGAAAACTTGACCTGAGGCAAAGGTTAAATGAATATTTAAACAACACTAATTAGTATTAAATGGTGTTCCCTAAAATCCTAATGGGAATACAAATGTATTTCAATAAAATATAGTAATGTTGTTCTTAAAAGAAGATATAAAGAGAAAAGCAGAGTCGTTTGTTACCGACCGGGTTTGAAGAAAACAGAGAGGCCAAAGTCAATTGCTTTAAGAGAGAAATCATCATCTTTGTTGACCAAGAGAAAGTTTTCAGGCTTGAGATCTCTATGCATGACCCCAAGGGAATGGCAAGCCTCAACAACCCCAACAATAATTTTGGTCAACTCCGCGGCCTTCCTCTCAGTATAGTGGCCCCTCTGGATGATGCGATCAAACAACTCACCCCCGGAACAAAGCTCCATGACAATATGAACATAGAGAGGATCCTCATAAGCACCCTTGATGGTGACAATGCTCTTGTGACCAGCTAAATGATGCATTATCTGAATTTCCCTTCTAACGTCCTCGACGTCCTCCTTGGAAATCAACTTCCTTTTGGAGATGGATTTGCAGGCATATTCAATGGAGGTAGAATTCTCGGTGCATAAATAAGTGGTGCCAAATTGGCCCTGTCCCAATTTACGACCAAGAGTGTATAGATCACGAATGTTGGGAGTCCTATGGCCTAAGACATAATAGGCTTGGTTGTCGAGGCCTCGGCGCATGATGGCTTCTCTCTTGGCGTTGAAGGGAAGATTGTTATTGTTGTTGTTGTTGTTGTTGCTGTTGATGTTGTTGTTGTTGTTGTTGTTTTCTTGCTGCTTGGTTGAGGAGGGATCAGAATGGGTTGTGGAGCGCTTGGAATGGTCTTCGGGCTGGCTGAAGCCCTGAATATATTTCCCTTTCAAAGATCCGCGGCATGTGTTGCCCATCAAACAAACCAATTAATATTATATATTCATCCAAGGATCTCCTCTCATCAGCTTCTTCCCCTCTGCTCTGCTCTCTCTCTCTCTCTCTCTCTCTCTCTGTTGCGCTCACCTCACAAACAAATCAATCCAAAAAAAACTATTCATTCATTTCTTTCACATCACATCATCTAATCTATAATCTTTCAACACCCACCCAGACCCAACAGAAAAGAATACAATACAACAATAAACAATTACGAAATAAGCGTACCAGAAGTGAAGGTGAACGACGAATGGAAAGAGGAATAATTTTCGCTTCTTTCTTCTCCGACAGATCTCCCCAAAATTATTTTCGAAAAATATTTCTATTTTTTATTTCTGGTTAATTTTAGGATGATTGGATTGGTGATGGTATTGTAATTTTTGTATTGGCTCCTGCCGAGAAACATCGGAGGTCAGTGCTGACCAGCTACGCCCACTTCTCTCTCTTTCTGTAGAATTTTCAATTAAATATCAGGCGGCTTTCTTTTTCATTTCCTTTCTTTTTTGTTTGGGATCTGCTTCATACACCAGCGTTTTTTTCAATATACCTAGCATGCACTACTGATTTTGCCCTTCTCGTAAATCATAAGTTTCATATGGATTGATAACTTGTATGAACCTTTACAGATTTATACACTCATCACTTTACGGATTACGAATCCGTAAGGCCAATCGATAACGTCAATCCGTATGAACCTTACAGATTACGAATCTGTAAGGCTAATCCGTAACGTTAATCCATGAGGTTTGAATCCGTAAGAACCTTACGGATTCGCAATAAGTACGTGTTAAAATATTTTAAAATTATTTTCAAAATAATGGCTCAAGCAAGTGTCAAACCTATGACATTCCGGTTACAAGCACATTACTCTTACCAACTGAGCTACTAGACCATATATATTAAAAACTAATTAATGTTGTTATATATAACATCACAAATTTTAATGTATATTTAATACACATAAATTTACATAATAGTTTTTATCTAATAATATATTATTTTCAACATCAACATCAACATCAACAACACCTTTAACCCAAGTTAATTGGGGTCAGTGGTAGATGAACCCAATGATAAATCGAAAATAAGACAAATGAGAGAAAAAAAAAAGCTAAAAACAGAATGGTGAGAGGAAGAAGGGAAAAAAGAGGAGGAGAATGACTAAAAACAAAGGAACGACTGGAACATAGAGTTACTAATGGGTTTAACCATCCATCAAGCTTATCGCTTTTCTCCACTCCGTCCTAAGACATACCGTCCGCCAATCTATATCACACTCCATTAGGTCTTGTTTAACTACCTTTTCCCAGGTAAGTTTCGATCGACCCCTACCTCTCTTTGTGTCTAGCTATTGGTAACAAACTCTTGTTCTAACAGGAGCATCCAGTGGCTGTCTCATAACGTGCCCAAACCATCTCAATCTATGCTCCCTCATCTTTTAACATACTGGTACCACTGATACCTTTCGTCGAATATCCTCATTTTTTATCTTATCTATCTTCGTATATCCACACATCCACCTTAACATCCTCATTTTCGCTACCCCTATTTTATGCTCATGCTGCCTATGTGCTGGTCAGCATTCCGCACCATATAGCATTGTCGGTCTAACAGTCGTTCTATAGAATTTTCCTTTTAGTTTAAGGGGAATCTTGCGGTCACACAAAAACCCCAATGCACTCCGCCATTTCATCCATCCTGCTCTAATCCTATGACTTACATCCTCATCGATCTCACCACCTTTTTGCAACATTGATCCCAAGTATCTAAAAACATCTTTCCTGGGTACCTCTTGATCAAGTAGATGCACTGTGTCTTGATCACCATCCTTATCCCGCAAAAACTCACACTTCATATACTCCGTCTTGCTTTTGCTTATCTTGAATCCTTTAGACTCCAAAGTGTTTCTCCACAATTTCAATTTCCTATTCACGCCATCTTTGGTCTTATCAATAAGTACGATATCATCTGCAAAAAGCATACACCACGACACCTCCTCTTGAATATCTCTCGTCAGTTCATCCATCACTAAAGCAAAAAGATAAGGACTAAGAGCTGAACCTTGGTGGACACCTACCGTGATAGGAAAATACCTTGATGTTCCATTACAGGATTTCACAAATGTGGTAGCCCCATCATACATATCCTTGATTGCATTAACGTACTTTAATGCTACCTTTTTCTTCTCAAGAGTCCACCATAAGACTTCTCTTGGGACTCTATCATATGCTTTCTCAAGATCTATGAACATCATATGTAAGTCTTTCTTCCTTTCCCTATACCTTTCCATTAATTGTCTCATCAAGAAAATAGCTTCCATGGTACATCTTCCTGGCATAAATCCAAATTGATTTACTAAAACCTTGGTTTCCCTTCTTAGGCGATGTTCAATAACTCTCTCCCACAACTTCATAGTATGACTCATGAGCTTGATGCCTCTATAGTTTGAGCAATTCTGGATATCTCCCTTGTTTTTGTAAATAGGCACAAGCATACTTTTCCTCCAAGCATCAGACATCTTGTTTGTTTGGAGAATCCTATTAAAAAGATTAGTCAACCATTTTATTGTCACATCTCCCAAGCCCCTCCACACTTCAATAGGGACGTCATCAGGTCCTAAAGCTTTATTATTCTTCATCATCTTTAAAGCCTCCTTAACCTCATGTGTATTAATTCTGCGTACAAATCTTCTATTCAGATAATCAAAGACGTCCTCCAAAACCACCTCACTCTTGTCACCATTCCCATTAAAAAGATTGTTAAAGTAGTCTAACCATCTTTCACTTACATCTTCATCCCTCACCAAAAGTTTTTGATTTTCATCCTTGATACATCTAACTTGGGTGAGGTCTTTACTCTTCTTATCCCTCATTTTTGCAAGTTTGTAAATACCTTTCTCTCCATCCTTGCTCCCAAGATTTTTATACAAATCGTCAAAAACTTTGCCTCTAGCTTCCCGCACTACTTTCTTTGCATCCTTTATCGCTACTCTAAACTTTTGCAAATTCTCATCATTGGGACATTTATGCAAAGATCTAAAACATTCCTTCTTCTGTTTAATAGCCTCTTGCACCTCTCCATTCCACCACCATGTTTCCTTTGTAAAAACTTTATTCCCTTTGCTTTCACCTAACACCCTCATTCCCACATTTTGGACACACATAGCCATCTTATTTCATACTTCATTAGCCTCTCCAATAAACCCTCACGGTCCTTCACGCAACATATTTTCTTTAAACTCTATTTGTTTCTCCTCCTTTAGCTTCCACCATCTTATCCTTGGATTTGGATCCTTCTTCCTCAAATTAAGAACTTTGTTGAACCTAACCTCTAGAACAACCAACTTATGTTGTGTCACCACACATTCCCCAGGGTAGACCTTGCAGTCAATACATGAATTTCTATCTTCCCGTCTAGTCATAAAGAAATTAATTTGACTACGATTTTGGCCACTATGATACGTGATAAGATGAAACTCCCTTTTCCGGAAAAAAGTGTTCACTAGCATCAAATCATAGGCTAGTGCACAGTTCAAGACATCTTCTCCAGTCTCATTTCTCGTCCTATAGCCAAAACCACCATGAATTCTATCAAAACCTCCACTGTTTTTACCAACATGCCCATTTAGATCGTCTCCTAGGAAAATCTTCTCCTCTCTTGGTATCCCTCTCAGAACCTCCTCCAAGTCTTCCCAAAATTGGTTCTTTTCATCTGATAGTAATCCCACTTGGGGTGCATACACACTAAGGATATTTAAAATAAGATTCCTCACTACAAGCTTAATCATCATAATCTTGTCGCCTTTCCTTTTAACATCAACAACTTTATCTCTGAAACTTCTATCGATCATAATTCCAACTCCATTGCGACTCTTGATAGTACCTGTATACCACAACTTGAAATCGGCGCCCTCCACTTCCTTGGCCTTTTCTCCAACCCACTTAGTTTCTTGCAAGCAAACAATATTCACTTTCCTTCTGGCAAAGACATCTGCTAACTCCCTCAATTTACCCGTTAATGTTCCTATATTTCAGCTTCCCAATTTCATCCTAAACCCCTGGGCTGTGTTTGCCCACCACGCTCGCCCATCTGCGTGTTGGCACCCTTGCCTTTTTGTCACCAAATCCGAGTGAAGACCTGGCACCTTGCCTTTCGGCATGGACCCTAGCACACTTTTCACTACATCCTGAGATCGATGTAGCGCCTTGCCTTGTGGCGAAGAGCCTAGCACATTTTTCGATACACCCTAGGCCCGATGTAACGCGTCGCTATGAAGGGAACGCCCCAACGAAAAATCATAAAGGTTCATCACATAAGAATAACTAATTTTTTATGGCTGGTTCGCAACTCCTGACATCAACCCTCCTCTTTTATCCTGGCTTGGGACAGACCATGCATGCAAACACACATGGGCGAAGTTAATAATATATTGTTTTAAATATATAAATTTCTAAAGTATATAAACCTATGATTTTATAAAAATTAAAATTTTAACCTAATATTTTTTTTATTTAAACTTATGATTTTTAATTAAACCATGATTTTTATTTTAAATTTATTGCTATAAAATATGATATTTTATAACAAAATAAATTTAAAATAAAAAACATGATTTAATTAAAAATTATAGATTTGAATAAAAAATATTAGGTTCATGTACATTATAAATTTTAATTTTACAAAATCATAGGTTCATATACTTTAAAAATTTATATATGTAAAAAAAAATTATTAGATAAAAATTAATTGTTATAAAAATTATTATGTAAATTTATGTGTATTAAATATGCATTAAAATTTGTAATGTTATATATATCAACATTAATTAGTTTTTAACATGAACGATTTAGTAGTTTAGTTGGTTAGAACACTGTACTCCTAACTAAAAGGTCAATGATTTGACATTTGCTTGGACTATTATTTTAAAAATAATTTTTAAAAATTTTAACACGTACGGATTGACAATTTTACGGATTCGTAATTATTTTTGGTTCAATTCAATGCATCGGAGATCAAAGGGGCCCAAAACAAGAAACCAAATCATAATCATAGCTTTAGACGAAACTTACCTTTTGCTTTCCTATTTTGCTAACTACACCGTTCATCTAAAATTCTAAATTTTATTTCCAAAAACACCTATGAGTATTTTAAAATGTCAAAAACCATTCTTCACCAATTTTTTTCTCAGATTACAGCACCACTCCTTATTTTAATGCATAAATGAGAGATTAAAAGCAGGATGATTTTTAAAATAAAATAAAAAATGAACACTGTTCTATTTACCAGAATTGAGAATATATTTAATTCAAAATATATTCAGTAAAATATCAATCTATATTTTAACGTGATATTTGAAGTTATTGCAGCCAAGTAAAGGAAAATGTTTCTTATTTTCATGTTGATTAGTTAGCACGTTGACTTTAGGAGGTACAGCAGTCATCTATGTTAGATATTGTTCTAAAACCGTGGAATCTATTTTTACACAGCTATACAATTTACATTTTATAAAGGACAAAATGTCTCAAAATATTCTAAAATTTAATTTTACACTCTATACAAATTTTATACGTTTTCAGTATTTATATTTATTAAAAGTGATGTATCTTTAATTTCCCATTGAAGACTAAAAACACATGTTTTTGTTAAATGTCTAGGACTAAAAACAAAATTTTCATAAGGACTAAAATTAGCATTTCAATATATTTTAAGAGACTAACAACTTATTTTAACTCTTTCAAAAAAATATTAGATTGGGAGAGAAAACTAACAAATGACTCATTCAAACAGGACATGAGCACCATCATCACCATTGAATTCTCAAACGAATTTCATTCATTTAAGAGCAATATATGCTTTATAAATCTCAAGTGTTTATACGTACTAAAAAATCATCATGAACGTTAGCACTACCATAGGTTTGACAAACTTCTAATGTCCATACTTAAAGGACATGCACATAAAAATCAAAAAGACTTTATTAGAATTATAATGTGGCCAATGTAAAGACAAGGTATAAAAAGAGATAGTGAGCTAGAGAGAATAGAGGAGAAATAAGGAAAATAAACTATAAATATAACCTAGAGAAACAAATACCAAAAAATATAATTCAAACTTTCCTTTGTATCTTCAAAAAGCTGATTGTGTTGTTGTTAAGGGGGCTAGATTGTGTGGTGATGTATGTGTGGCACGAGATGATATAGCTGGGTTATCTAAGCTCAAGCTTCATACACCATTCACAATTTCTTCTACACCATTTATTTTTTGAAAACCCAAAAATACCCCTGATAGCTTTCCTCTTATATTTATGGTACAGTTTAAGTTGGTTGCAGCTTTCCCCTTTTATTCACTTCATTTTGGTGTCATTATCGTTGTTGGAAACGCTGTGCATTGGCGGTAGTCGATGGCATTGCGTTGATTTCGTCGGAGTTGTGGTGTGGTGGTGGCCGTCGGAGTTTCGAAGTGCATCGGGGTTGCAGAGGTGAGTGGTGCGATTTTGTGTGTCGTACGAATTCGGTAATCCGTATGTGTTAAAAACATAAATTTGTAAAAAAAAATAAAAAAGGTTAAAGCATGTATTTAAGGAAAATGCACCTTAGTTTTATAAATTATTCGAGTGACTAAATACGAAAAGTAACTTTTTGGATTGTTTATGCAAATTGATGTTGAGAATTTTATCATTTGTTAAATCACAATATTTTTTTAAAATTATTTTTAAAAAATATGTATTCAATTAGAATTGAGTTTAATTTTAGAAATTATTTGAGTGAGTAAATACAATTTAGAAATATGTGGATTGTTTATGTAAATGGTGATTTTTAGACTTTAATGATTTCTTTAAAAAAATGTTAATTTGTGGATTGGTTATGTAAATGGTGATTTGTTTGTGTGTGTTTTTAGTAATGATTAAATAAAATTTGTAGTTGTTAGCATGGACACCGATGAGTGGATATATGATAGTATTTTGTCTGAAGAAAATTATATGGATGAAGACATCGGAGCGGACCCTGATGCGTTTGAAGACAATAATTGTGTAATTGATTATTCTGCAGCGTTCAACACGACTGAGGTATTTATGTGATTTTGAATGTAGTTAAAGTTGTGAAATGATTAAATTAAGAAGATTAAAGATGAATTATTCATTTGTGTAGGTGTTTGAATCCGTGATGCGGTATTGAAATGGGCTTGTGCGGTTGCATTTAAGAATGGTTTTGTAGCGGTTATAATGAGGAGTGACATAAAAACTGGAAAAATAGGAAGGACGTCATTTGTGTTAATTGATTGTGAAAGGAGTGGAAAATATAGACAATGGAAAAAAGGTTTGACACCTTCAACCACCAGCACTAGAAAATGCGAGTGTTCTTTTAAGCTACGGTATAATAACCTAGGTTTAATAATTAAGAGAAAAAGAAAGAAAGTTTAAAATTTGCTATATTCCGTCAGAAAAAGCGTTAGCGACGGATTTTGTGACGGAATTAGCGACGGATTAGTGACAGAATTAGAGTTGAAGGAGTCCACGCCTGGAGCGTGGGAAGTGCTCCAGAAAGTTGATTTTCACTGGAGTGCCACGCCTGGGGCGTGGGAGCCACGCCTGGAGCGTGGGAAGTGCTCCAGAAAGTTGATTTTCACTGGAGAGCCACGCCTGGGGCGTGGGAAGCCACGCTGGAAGCGTGGGAGGCGCGGAAGAGGCCTATAAAAGGCCATTTTTCACGTTTTGAAGGCCAAAAACCTTGGTTCTTCTTCCTCCTTTGTCCAGACCTCCATTAGAGCATCCTCGGAGCTTCAAACTTCCATCATAAACTCATAAAACACCTCCCTATCATCTATAAACTTGATTAGAACCCTTGAGAAGCCAAAATCCAGCCTTGTTGATGAGAATTGAGAGAGAAACCCCTTTCCCTTGAGGTTTTATAGAAATTGAGCGTTGGAGAAGCAAGAAGCTGGTTTCAGGGAGACAGAGCTTGGGGACAAGACTTCTCCAGCCTTTCTTTGTTGATTTGAGGTAAGAAACCTCTGTTTTAACCGTTTAATTTGAGAATTGGGGATTGGATGAATAGTAACCAAATATTGATAGGGCTGGAATTAGGCTTAGGTTCTTTAGGGAGATGTAATCAGGAGGTTGTTCTGAGCCATATGGCATGTTGAAAATGTAATTGTGATGAGGTTTGAGTTGGGGCTCTGGGGAGGGAAAAGTGGGTGTGAATGAGCAATGTTAGGGCCTGAAGTAACTTAAGTACCTTTACAAAAGTTATTCATAAGGCCAAATAATCGGTGAAAACGTGATTAGATATGTGTTTTGGCTGAGTTGAACCAATGTGGGTTCTTGACTTTGGTACAGCTTTGAAGTGAGCTGTACAGAGTTCTAAAGGAACTCTGAGGCCTTGATGAGACTGAGGCAGACCATTGAGGGTCAATGTATAGCCTAGTAGAAACTGGGCTAAGATAAACCTTAAGTTAGAGAATTTTGATCTGTTTTGAGTGGAAGGCTGTTTCCTTCCATATAAACGGATAAATGCCGTTTCTGATGGTTTAATTCATGCCTACTGTAGGGCGTGAAGTGCAGCTTGCTGGTAGAGCTCACCACGAGACTAGGGGAGCTGATTCTGAACTGAGACCAGGTAAGCTCAGCGTCTTTAGGGAATGTTTCCCTACTTGTGGTTCATTGTACCCAACATTGGGTGATTGTTTTGATTTGAATTGTACTCTGATGCCTATCATGTTATGATATTGATCCTGTATTGAATATTGATGAGATGATTTGATGATGGCTGGCAACTGCATGCTAGCTAAACCCTGAGATAGGGTAGGTGCTTGTGTTGTTGTACTGAGATAGTGCATGTTACTTGATTATGATGATGTTGAGGCATGAATTGATTGTGATTTGATTGTTGTAATCTGCTGGCCAGTAGTGTGAGGTACTATGGACCCCATTGGGAATGTGCCCTTAAGTGGATGATCTCCCTTGGGATAATCCATAGGCGTCCATGTAAACCCTGAATAGATGTGCCTTTAAGTAGATGATCCTATTCAGGTATTGGGCGGCAAGTCCTGAGTAGATGTGCCTTTCAGTAGATGATCCTACTCGGGCCTGAGTCCTGGATAGATGTGCCCTTCAGTGGATGATCCTATCCAGGCCCAGTATGTGGTTGCTGTTGACATACGATTTATTGATACTGCTCTAAGTTTCAGCTTATGTTCTGAGGTTGAGAATTTAACAAATGCTAGTGTACTTGATGAGATTCTCTGTGATATAATTTCTGTTTCCGTTATGATATCTGTAGAGTGATGTTATGTTTTGGGAAGTGAACCAGGGGGAGGGAAACCTCTGAAAACCCTGAGTTTACTGAGATAATTATCTCACCCCTACTTGGGGCTATGTTGCAGGTACCGAGACTACCGTCACTGAGAGATCCCAAGGCAAGAGGCCTGAGATGGGATAGAGTGAAGATAACCCTAGGTTTAGATGACTGAGCTTGCTAGCTCACTTTTGATTATTTTGGTTGTATTTTGATACCCTGAGGGGTCACTTGTATATTTAGAGGAACTTGGCCTGTATATGACAAAGATTCACCATATATGTATATAGTATATAAATTGTAGTGGATTCATGCTTCCTTTACTGTTCATTTTTCCATGCTTGCTGCGTTACTTTGATATTGTATAATGATAATACGCCGGGTGCACACGGGGTGTTACATACGGGGCAAACCAATCCTGGGAGGTCAAGGGTGGATGGTGAAGCTAATATGTAGCAATCATAATCATGCTTTGGCTAATTCATTTTGTGGACACCCATATGCTGGTTGACTAAGTCAGGAAGAGAAGATCATTGTTATTGATATGACAAGGTCAATGGTGAAACCAAAACAAATTCTTCTAACTCTGAAGGAGCACAATGAGAATAATTATACAACTTTGAAGTAAATATACAATGCAAGATATGCATACCGCACGCGTACAAGAGACAATAATACTGAAATGCAACAGCTAATGAAACTTCTTGAACGTGACATGTATATTCATTGGCATAGATTGAAGGATGAAAATGTTGTACGTGACTTGTTTTGGGCACATCCGGATGCAGTACAATTGAGCAATGCATATCATATGGTGTTCTTGATAGACAGTACATACAAAACAAATAGGTATAGACTACCTTTACTTGACATTGTTGGTGTGATACCTACTGGGATGACATTCTCAGCTGCATTTGTCTATTTAGAGGCAGAACATACAAACAATGTTGTGTGGGTCCTTGAACAGTTTAGTGGAATTTTTGTTAAAAGTGAATTTTTCCCTAAGGTGATTGTTACGGATAGAGATTTAACATTGATGAGTGCAGTTGAAACGGTGTTTCCAGAGGCAACCAATTTATTGTGTAGGTTTCACATTGACAAGAATGTGAAGGCAAAATGTAAAACTTATATTCAGCTGCAGAATGCATGGGATTATGTCATGGAAGCATGGGGAAGTGTTGCTGACTGTGCTAATGAGAACAAATTTGATGATTGTGTTATGAAGTTTGAGGTTGCATGTGCTCCGTGGCCAACGTTTGTTGATTACGTGAAAGACACTTGGTTGAATCCCCACAAAGAAAAATTTGTCACAGCATGGACAAACAAAGTCATGCATTTGGGAAATACAACAACAAATAGGTAACTTTCGCTTATGACATTGGTTAATTTATCATTTGCATATGTTTAAAGTCTTTGAAATGAATTGATGATATCATAAATTGCAGGGTTGAGTTTGCCCATGGGACCTTAAAGCGGCTATTACAGAATAGTGTTGGTGATTTGTGCACGGTTTGAGATGCGATGAACAATATGATCACGTTGCAACATACTGAAATCAATGCATCTTGGGAAAGAAGTACACATGTGGTTGGACATGTTTTTAAAGTTACGTTATACAAGAGACTTATTGGTATGGTGTCCAGGTATGCGTTAAATCAAATTGCTGCTGAGTATGAGCGGGTGCATTATGCTGGCAAAAACCCATCTCATTATGGATGTGTGTTGAGAACAACGTATGATATGCCTTGTGCATGTGAGCTGTCTAAGTATGATATGGGGAGCATTCCAATTAACACTGTTCCTCATCCGATGTTCTCATGAAAAACCGGAGGGTTCCTATGCTCGATCAATTTCATCCATTTATGCAGGAATATTGTAGACATAACTGATGTAATAGCTGATGGTAATTGTGGATATCGAGTAATTGTTGCCTTATTAGGTTATGGTGAAGAGGCTTGGTCTTTGGTACGCAATCATCTGGTCAAAGAACTTGCACAATGGACCGATCAATATATAGCGTTTGGTGGGATTCATAGGTTTGAAATGTTAAAGCGGTCCCTACTAGTTGATGGATTGTCCAAGGTACAGGCTTACTTGTTCTTTCACTTGATTTGGCCATACTTGAAAACCAAAATGCATTTATTATATTTGATTAACTGATAATTTGCAGGTAACGATGGATAAGTGGATGGATATTACAGATATGAGTCATGTAATTGCATCAAGATATAACATCATTGTAGTATCCCTGTCACTCCAGCAAAGTATGACGTTATTCCCTCTAAGAAGTCAACCTCCTAGAGATCCTCAAGTTCATCGCATTTTGTGCATTGGTCATGTGTATGGA
>CM023954.1:137135-169465 GCA_013407115.1 Glycine latifolia
AGTTTGAAAAAAAGACATTGTATTTAAATTGCAAAATAATTGCCATATAATAAAAAGCATGCATTACTAATAGCTTTTTTTGCAGTTATTAGCAAAAATCTTGCAACCCACTTGAGTACGGCAATTCAAACAATAATAGAAGGCTTTTTTAACTCACCTTTGAATGTTATCATGGCCTAACATACAACAAAAACTTAAGAGGCAAAACAGAGAAAAGAACATTGGAATTAAGCTTTAATGAAAATCTGTTTTGGGGTAAACATTAAGCTTTAATTTAAAGCTTCTTCAAGTCTCATACAAATTAAGCTTCTTCAAATCCAGTGGCACTAAGAATCACGACAGCTTCTTCAAATTAAGCTTTAATGAAAAATCTGTTTTGGGGTAAACCTTGGTCAAATCCAAACACACTAAGAATCATGACATGCAGTTTACAAGAAAGTAAATGACTAAATAGACAAGGCCCACAAGGGTACTTCTGCATCTAGTACGGACTACGGACAAACCTTCCGGCGTTTGCTTTCAAATCCAGTGGTCGGACGGCGGCGGCGATGAGCTTCAAATGGAAGGCCGTGGTGTTGGCTGGTGGCGTGCGCGAAGGCTCGTGCGTGACTGAAGGCTCGACGTCGGACGAGTGCTCAACAGCGATGGCGACGGTGACGGCGTGAGACCTCGACGTCGGTGGCAACACCAGAGTGTGAAGGAGGAAGCAATGCAAAACCCGACAAGGTGAAGGAGGAAGCGTGAGGAAGGAGGGACTGAATCAGAAGGGTGCACATATTTTTTTTAATTAGCACTTGGGAGTATAATTTAAATTTTTTACTAAAAATGAATAAATCGTAATTTCTGTTAGAACTTCTAATAAAGAAGTCGTAACATAAATTATGATTTATATATTTTTTAATTTTTTAAATTGAAGTTATTAAAAATTTTACAATTTTAAAATCGTAAAATTTTTTACAACTTTTAAAACGTTTTTTTTTCTTTATTATAATTTTTTAAACTTTTTTTTCCTCATTATGATTTTTTATTTTTAACTTTTTTCTTTCATTTTTTAAACTTTTTTAAAAGTTTTTTTTTACCTTTTTAAAATGATAAATAATTTTGTTTTAAATATATTATTTTATTTTTTATATTATTTTTTACTTTTTTTCATTTTTTAACTTGTTTTCTTCATTTTTTAGTTTCATTAAATATTTGAATACATTATTCATATTTTTGTATTTAATATTTTTTAATATTATTTTATTTAGTATACTTTATGAATATACCAAAAATTAAAAAATATAAAAAATTTGTGAAGTATATTAAATATAGTAATATTAAAAATATTATATAAAAATATATAAAAAATTTAGAAACTATATTAAATAAAATAATATAAAAAATATTAAATAAAAAATATATTCAAATATTTAATAAAACTAAAAAAATTAAGAAAACAAGTTTAAAAAAGAAAATAAAAATGTAAAAAAAAGTTCAAAAAAATTATAAAAAGTAAAAAAACATATATTTAAAACAAAATTATTTATCATTTTAAAAAGTAAAAAAACATTTAAAAAGTTAAAAAAATTGAAAGAATTTTGAGTTATAATTACTTTGAGTTACATTTAATGTTTTAATTAATTTTGTAAATTTTTGTAGTAATGTTAAAATTTAAATTTTGAGAGATTTTTTATTGGATGAAAATATTTTGGTAATAATTTTAACTTGTAAAATATGACATAACATATATTTATTTTGATTTTGATAATTAAATATATTGATTTTGTTGATAAATTTTTACAAATATAATTATTTTTACTTTTTTTAACCCAATGTGATAATTATTTGGAGTATATTTTAAAAATATTACCATTTGAAATTTAAGATTTAAAAGAAAAGATTGAACTATACTTAATAAAAATGGGGTGTAATTAGCAACTTTCAATTTTTATGAATAAACTTATCAAAAATGGGGTGTACATTTAGTAATTGTTCAGTCTACACGAAGCCGTGGACAATTGTATGACTTTAAAGTCGTGAGGGGGTAAAGGAAGCAAAAAAAAAAAGACTTTAAAGACAAGTCGTATATATATTTACGACTTTTGAGTGTTAGAAAAAAATAAAAAAATATATTTACGACTTTTGAATGTGAAGTCGTAAATAAATTTACGACTTTACTTTAAAAAATGAAAAATATAAAGGTCGTGCAAGAGGGTACGATTTCTGATTTAGAAGTCGTACCTCATTTCACGACTTACCCCCAAATGATAAATAATTTAAAAACTACTCTCATATGGTAATTAAATTTTTTTAACCCCTTTATGGTCGAAAAGCTGACTGAATCAATGAATTGATTTCGGGAAAGTGCAATTAATTTTAGAGCTCCAACAAAACCACGCCATTTTGGAGCCCTATTCTCTTTTTTTCAAATCCCGGTCCGGGTCGCTGGCCCAAACGGGGCCACTTGCATAGCGTTCTACACCTAAACCGGCCCGGACCTACCTGCAGTTTCCGGTCCGACTGATCCAACTGGCCGATTCAGACCGATTTTCATAACATTGAGCCTAAGTGAAGTGAAACACTGAAACAATGTCGTTTCCATGAGTGGGGAAAAAAATGTTGATCTAGTCTGGGTTGGAGGATCGACCACAACCCAATTGGGTCGTGCGGATTGAAACGGGATGTTAGCATCATCGATCTGATCATCAACCCAATCTGGTCCAATCCCCAAGTCACAGCCCAATTTTAAAAACATTGCATTTATCATAAAATGATCAAACCTATCGATTCAATTAGTATGTTACATTATTATTTTAATTAGCATTGACAAACACATCACACTCTTCTGTTAATATATTTAACATCTAAGCAGAAAAACTGATTAAAAAGAAACATTTCGAAAACATAAAAAATAAAAATATATTTTTTTTAAAATTTAAAGTAACAAAACGAAAAACATTAAAAGATAAATAACCAAAAGTATCATTTATCTTTTATTCATTGAAAAAATATTGCTATGGTATGTAACCCCCAAAATCAAGTTGTGTAAATATGCATGATTAAACAACCACGTTTAATTATAAAATTTTCACACTAGCTTGAACCTAGATGCAAGTAAATAATCTGTAATAGTACTAAGTTAATTATGAGTGCTTATATATCTTTGACCAGAAGCAAGCAGAAGTTTTGGCTTCAACATTAGGTGAGTGGGGTCACTTAGAATATCTCTTTCAGAAATACAAATATGAATAAAATTTCTAAAAAAAAGAGAACGGAATATATATATGTGTGTGTGTGTGTGTGTGTGTTATTTAGATATTAGTTTGTTAGATCAGTTTGTTATTTTGATATTAGAATAATATTAGTTTGACCTTTAATTCATCAAATATATTCAAGCTGCTATTTCAAAGCACTTCTTGTTATGGTATTAAAGTTATGACACTCTTCATAAATAAGAGTCATGTTTCTTCCGCTGCCACAAGTATCTGATTGTTATTATGATATCAGAGCTTAACGATCCACAAGTCTTTTTCTCTCTCTTTCTTCTTCCATCATGTCTTCCGCACCAAGAACCTTCAAAGTTTCTGATCCTAAATCACTTTTTTATCTCCACCCTTTATATAACCTTGGATTTACCTTCCCTACGGTACTCTTTCATGGTTAATCCAATTATGATAATTGAGCAAAGCTTATGAAGAATGTCCTTAAAGCCAAAAATAAACTTGGTTTCATCTATTAAGTCATCTTTTTTTTTTGCTTATGCCTTTTTAGGTGGTTAAGTCATTTTTCTTTTGTCTTTCAGGTGGTTAAGTCATCTTTTTTTTTGCTTCTGCCTTTTTAGGTGGTTAAACCATTTTTCTTTTGCCTTTCAAGTGACTAAGTCATCTTTTTTTTTTTTGCTTATACTTTTTTAGGTGGTTAAACATTTTTCAAGTGACTAAGTCACCTTTCAGGTGGTTAAGTCTTTTTTTTTGCTTCCGCCTTTTTTAGATGGTTAAGCCATTTTACTTTTGTCTTTTAGATGGTTAAGCCTTTTTGCTTCTGTCTTCCAGGTGGTTAAGCCTTTTGGCTTATGCCTTATGGTGGTTTAGCGTGTTTGCTTCTTTAAGAGGTTAAGCCTTATGACTTCTGCTTAATGGTTAAGTTTGCCTTTGTTGACTTTCATCAACGTGCATTGCTCCTTAGCTCTCTTGGTTTCTCCTACAAAGCACCCATGCAACTCTTATGCGACAACAAGTCAGCCATCCATATTGCTTCCAATCCAGTTTTTCATGAGCGTACAAAGCACATCGAATTACATTGTCATTTTGTTAGTGAGCATGTTCTAAATAAGATTATCTCCACACAACATATTCTGACAAATTCCTAGCATGCTGATATTATGACAAATGCTCTTGGCTCCAAACAATTTGATTTTCTAGTCACCAAATTGGACATCTCCTCCCTTCATGCTCCAACTTGAGGGGGAGTATTAGGATATGATTAGTTTGTTATAGAAACATCTATTATTTAGATATTGGTTTGTTAGATCAGTTTGTTATTTTGATATTAGGATAAGATTAGTTTATGCTATAATCTTGATTTATATTCGACCTTTAACTTATCAAATATATTCAAGTTACTATTTCAAAGCACTTCTTGTTATGATATCAAAACCATGACACTCTCCATGAATAAGAGTCATGTTTCTTCCGCTGTCACAAGTATCTGATTATTGTTATATTGTATAACCACAACGTCAAGGAGCCTCTTGGGAAATGTCCTCTTGTACTCTCTTGCATTTAACAACAATCAGATAATTGTGACAGCGGAAGAAACATGACTCTTATTTATGGAAGATGTCATGACTTTGATACCATAACAAGAAGTGTTTTGAAATAGCAGCTTGAATATATTTGATGAGTTAAAGATCGAATATATAGATCAAGGTTATATATATATATATATATATATATATATATATATTTATTGTATAACCACAAGGTCAATGGAGCCTCTTGGGAAATGTTCTCTTGTACTCTCTTGGATATGCTCCTCAAACGATTTGATGAGATATAGTCGAGTTTTCTTTTTAACTTGGGTGATACGTCTTCTTTTTGGTCAACAAAATGTAGAAATGTCTGGATGCGTGCAGAACGTGAGCTGCAACGATTACAAAGACCAACTTTTTGAGGGGATTTTTTATTGAATTGCCGTACCATTGATAAAAAATAGACAAGAAGCGCCAGGAAACATGTTATTCCACAGATTAGAAACAGGCCCCAGAAGCTATTTAATTGAAGCTGTTCATCCTCAGTACTGTGAAAACCACAAGCCTTTTCTGAAAGCCACTTTTCATGGATCCTTTGAAGTTCACCATTCTCAGATAAGGTTAGAATCGCAGTTGACATATCAATTGCAAGAGGAGTCTCTCGGGAATGCCTGCCGTGACACCTAAGAAATTAATCAAAGACAAGTAGTAACATAAAGATTTATAAGTACATGAATTGCAGTTGAGAATCATCTAGGATCGGGTAGTACTGAACTTAGAGCAAATTGTGCTCAACTACCATCAACATATATAGTGTTCAGTGTTTCATTCAAAGAAGCTAAAGGAAGCGAAGTTGTGATTTCTTGCCTCCCATTTTATAAAATTTCATACCTTCTAACATTATGTTTTGCTTTCTGCATTAGTAGTTAGTGCAACAAAGTACATAAAAAACTACACCCTGAGAAAAGTACCAGTAAGTAATTTTAAAAAATACTCACAAATCCCCATCCACTTTTGGTGAACTCCTGGCCCCTTATTGAGAATTGGCAGAGGTTTGAAAGGAAAAGTTCTACATAGGGTCGTTCATCCACCACAGCTGCAACAGTTCCGCTTTCAAGGGCGACAGCATATTCTTCTGGTAAGCCAAGAGGAACAAGTATATGTTTAGGGATGTTGAGTTGCTAGTTTGCAGCAAATGAGCCTACTTGGAATCCTATACGTTTAATGCTGAATATCAAGCTATCAATTCCTGTTATGGGTGAGGACAGCTGTTGCACAGTGAGAATTGATGTCAAGCTTGCAGTGTAGCTTGAATTGGTTATCAGAACCACAAAAAGCCAGATTATCAACACAACTCGACCAAGTGGACTAACTGTGTTTTCTCCTGAAACAATAATAAAGAAGCTTATCTGTTTCTAGTCACAAACATGAATAGGACATGAACTGTCAAAATGGGTGGATGACTTACTGTGCACAAAGAACATGGTTGAGAAACTAAACCTGCAAAAGCATACAAAGAGGAGTTATGACTAGACTAGCTATGTGCACAAGCTACAAGAGTACTTACTAAAGAACTGTAACTATCTGTTCCCTCGGTGACCCCCGAAACTTATCGTTTGTCCTATGCTCAAGCATCCACACCACTGCTCCAACAAAAAGGAAAAATAAAGCAGTGACACCCCACATCTGTGGAGTAAATGGTCGCAAGAAAGCCCAAGCATTTGACTTCAATTTTTTTACTGGAGAAACCACAACTTGCCCCGACTCTATATATGGTTGAGTAAAATCCACAATCTTTGTTCGGTCGGTGACAATTGCAATGTCACCTACAGCAGCATCAAAAACCTGTAGATGCAAGCGCAAAAAAATGGATATATAAGAGCAAGATATTACTACATTATGTTTGTTCTCTGTAGTGAGTATTACTTACATCAGAAGTAATCATGTTGACAAGATCGTAGTAGCTTGGGTTCTTGTGTCCATCGCCAAACAGAATGAACTTGTATTGAACTGCATAGGGAAGCAATTTAACGGCAGCAAGGAATATATCTATGCAATATCCTTGAACTGCATTGGTGCCACTTATTTGCGAGACCATGTCTTAATAGCTAACTCTGTTGGGAACTCCAATTCTCAGTTGCCTCCCATTATTTGGGAAAACCCATCCACGAGGCTTTTCTGTTGTATTTCCTGGCCATATAACACGGTCTAGATACTGGCTTGAAATTGAACGATTGGCAGGCTCTGCGTGAAGTTTCTCAGGGGTTATTACAGAGAGGCCAGAGTAATTAGACCATTAGCCGATACTCCTATAACCTGTAGCAATTACATTATGTCATATGATGAATTTAGAGGAGATCCATCTGAACCAAATTGAATAGGTCCAGTCAATCCAGTCATATTAATGCGCAATATGCTATCAAGCAACTGCTTCCCTCCATCAAAAACGCTCAAAGCACCGAAATCCAGAGTCTCTTCCCTCGTACCACTTAAATTTGTATTGTTAAAGAAGGAAATGGTACCATTCCGATCAAAAAACAATTTGAGTGCCTCAGCAATCATCCAAAACAGAATCATATGCATAGAGGCAGTATGGATTTAACCCAATTGAGCCATTACTGATGTGTTTCCACCTTGAGATACATGCCTGTTTTTTTCTGGATTGAGGGGTGTGAGGGCGAATGGTAATAACTCCTTGAATTAAGTTACAAGTATTTGAAGGTAGTGAAGTAGTTGAGTCTAAAACAGTTGATAACCAAGCAGTAGCTATCCAGACATACCCTTTGGTCATCATTCCTAGCTTTTGAACCACCTCAAAAACAAAGAGACCAGTTAAAGTGAACTGATAACTTTATGATGGCAAGAGGAATTTAGCCGTTGTCAAATGATAGAGAAATTGCAAATAAAAACTAGTATATCAATGCAATTTAACTAAACAAAAGTGCATAACGTATAGTAAAAGAACAAATTTTATATGTTCTTGTTGGAAATTTATACATCTTTCCCTCTGAATGCATGTATGTGTTGGTTTTTCAAGTGAGTTTGGGTACAAGTTTCCAACTCTGATCTTAATCCAGAAACTTTCTATTTAAAGACTAAGTTTGGTAATAATCTTTTAGTTATCTAATTTATGAGGGGATTGCACATGTATACCAATTATAAATATGATTAACCTACGACACTTCATATTACTGTTACCAACTTCATCTTTTGCTCAAGGACTCCCGTACTACTGAATTAAGCAATATCCAGTATGAAGTAATTCAAATGGCATAACAGACGCCAACAGCCTTGGTGTTTTGTTTGAGTTTTTAGCCTCTTCGTATATATGCATCATGGTTAAAATATGATTTTTTATCTCAATATTTAAGTCTCCTGTTTTACAAAATCGAGGATTTTGATCCCCCAAGTCTCAACTGACATTGGCTGTTAAATCGAAAATATTGACCATTAACTTGTTAACGCGACATTATAGTATTAAAATTTTAATTAATATTTTGATTAGTACAAAATTTAATTTAATAAAAACTTAATTAACAACTAAAATATATAAACAATTTTTACTTGTTCAGTTTTTTTATTATCTTAATTAATTAACTAAAAACTATACACCTTTAAATTAAAAAATTGGCATGTCACCGCAGTCAACGCTAGACATATCAGTCAATGGCCTGAATTGATAGTTGAGGCCAAAATTCTCAATTTAGTAAAAGAGAGGCACTAAATATTTTTATTTTTTTATAAAATATAAAGAATTAAAATTGTAAATTGAGTAAAATTAAAGGAATAAAATTACATTTTAGCCTTACATCTATAATTTGAGACTGCAGCCTCCATCGCATTTTGGTTCGAGGCTTGAAAATTTGGACTAGTCTTATAAATGCTAATTATTGAACCTCATACAATTTCTTTGTTTGCACATTATATATTTCTTGTTTTCTTTTAATTTTTTGATTCAACCATACTCTCTACTTTACTCGAATTATTTTTCAAAATAAAGAGTAGGTTTAAATTTATGTTTAAATTTCTTAGTAACTAAGCAAACAAATAAATTCATAAATGATGACAATTTAGTTCACTGCATTTCCTTTTAATTTTAAAATACTCCACCCAAATACAACATAATTTAATCACTAATCTCTCCAATAAGAACTTATTACAAAATTAGAACCAACCCGAGTGTTCTGATGAAATTAGATTGAAGAGGAATGCTATTAATTTCAGTCATTAATAATTACGTGAAATAAGTTCAGTTAATAATGAAAATTGTGTTAAAAAAGTATATTGTTTACATTTCACTAAATTTAATTGGACAAATTAGGTTCAAGTTATACTTCACCACATATATGACAAAGAATCATAATAAAATTCCGCTCAGTAAACAACACTCAAATCAGATAGTCATCAATACCACAATCTCTTCTACGGGACTATGGAAAATTATCAACCAACAAACAAAAAATATAGACAGGCCTTCACTTTCATTTTAAGAAGGGAAGTAAGATTGCTGGACTGGAGACAAACCTGCGCCCTTCCCCAAAGAAAAAGTGAGGAACAAGGAATACACAAGATTAAATACAAGAAATACATTACACATAACAGGTTCCAGCTAGCAAGACAGACAAACCACTCCACCAGAGGCAACAGTCGGAAAGTCTGAAAACAGAAAGAAATAATGCATCGGGTGGAATTGCTAAACTAAAAAGCACTCCAATTATCAGATCCTCGTCTTGGAGTTTCATTATCCGATGAAGTCCTAAACGGGCCAGAGCCAAAGGGATCCGAGTCATCAAAAGCTGGAAACCCATGAGCATGGTCAAAATCCACACTGTTGCGTACTGAATCATATTGTTCTGTCGTCGCCCGAGCAGGCAAAGATACACTATCATGCGTTCTGAAGGAATCAAATCTTGAGAAGTCAAAAGCAGTTTCCAACCACTCTTTTGGCCTTTGCGGAGAGCTACCTGAGCTGTAAAGTGGTGTGCTTGGAACAGAATCATCAAAACTGAATCCACTGCTCCTCTGGAACACATCACCAGCCTGTGGTGAACCTGTTTTGATGGGGTTTAAGTCCAGTTCCTCAGAATCAAAGAAATAGTTGTTCCCAGGTCTATCAAGATCTCTCTCCTTACAAAAAAAAAAACGGAAAGTAATGAGTAGATTGCTAGAGTATAAATATCCATTGATCAAACACGTACAAGCAACTCAAAATGTTAAATTTAAGAAATATATTACCAAGTACATTAACAGAAGGTGAAGGTTCAGTATTTTTAGTCAATTCTCAAATATATTCAATTATATATCTTTGGGCTGGCAGATCTAGCACATTCAGATTACATTATGCTTTCTCCTCTGATCCCATCAATCCTTTGCAAACTGGCTTCCATACTTTTTTTGCAAAGAATGACACATCTATCCCTTTGATTTTAAGACACAATCATAAAATCTTATAAAAGCTCTGAATTCCTACTAACTAAATCATCATGTCTTACATATTCCATCACAAGCATCACGTAATGTGTCTGAGAACTGCAAACATTTTCGAATATTTAGAGAGAGAATTTGAGAGAGAGAAACAGTGAGTGGGTTAGAGTGAATAACAGAGTTAGGTTCCGTGAGAGTTATAGAGAGAGGATTAAGGATAGATCATGTCTCAATTTCGCCGGAAAAGGGTACAGTCAACAACATATGGTGTCAGCGGAGGCACGACAATGGGGAGGTAATAGAAAAAATTGGAGGGATGCGACAGATGTGTCGTCCTTCTACTTCACACGATTCCCAGAAGAGATGGGTGAAAGAGATTTGTGGTTTGAGTTCAAGAAATGGGGAGATGTTAGGGAGATTTTCATTGCAAAAAACAGAAATAGGAATGGAAGAAGATATGGTTTTGTGTGATTCAAAGGTGTTGAAGATGTTAGTAAACTTGAAAGACAGTTAGATAACTTGATTGTGGGTGGTCTTAAGCTCCATGTGAACCTCCCTAAACATGACAGGGAATGGAAAAAGGGAGAGAAAACAAATATGAACAAGCAGTACAAAAGGGAGATAATGGAAGACAAGATGGCAAACAAGAATAAGGGCAACGATAAAGTAAGTGCGGTACAAACTGGTATGATGGGTGTAAACCAGAAACATATGCCTTATCATCAGAATTGTAACGTTTCCTACGCCCAAGCAGTTACGACGGTCAACCATACACAGACGAGGAGGTGGCCTGTGGCACATGTACAGGCGATGGTTAAGCCATCCCAGTCAACTGTTCAGTTATCCATACCCATGGAAAACAGGAAATGGTGTAGTGAAGCATGGGTTGGCAGACTTACGAACTTGACGGCGTTTGAAAGATTAGAAGAAGAATTTCTATGGGATGGAGGCAAGGATATCAAACCTAAGTACATGGGTGACGATATGGTATTACTCATGGGACTTGGTGATTCCAAAGCGGAAGAAAATGAATTGTTCATGTTCCACAAGTTGGAAAAATGGAATCCAGCTTTGAGACCTGGTTTTAGGCTGGTATGGATTTTATGTTGGGGAATCCCACTACATGCGTGGGATAGGGAATGCATCAAAAAGATTGTCACAGGGATAGGGGAAGTGATGGATTTGGATGATGATACCGATGACCTTCATCGCTTGGACAGGGCACAAGTGCTCATCAAAACACTGTGGCAGCCTACGATTAATCACAAGGTCGTGGCTTCCATTAACGAGGCAGAATACAGTATTAGCATCGTTGAGGAGACATGCTTCAATTCCTGCAAGTGCAACAGGGGGAGATATGCCTCGTCGGAGGAGGAGATATCGTCCGACGAGTGCGTGATGGCTATGGGCGAATCGTTGGTGGACAGTTTGGTGGTTGCTGACACTCCGGTGATGGCTAGGGTGATGGACGCTAGTAGGGACGAAGGCAGTAACAGCGGGGAGGAAAGGGAAATATCCACGGGTCAATGTTATGCGCAGGAACCGCTGGTTCGTCAACAGAGCTTTGACAAAAGGAGCAGCTTTGGGGTTGAAGCTGTGCATGCTTTCGGCGGGAGACTGTCTCCCACAAACACAGCTGGTGAAGGACAGCGACAACTACGCTGTTAGTCAGGGGGTAGGAGAGGTTGAGGTTGACGTGGATTTGGGGGTCAGGATATGGGACGTTGGTGAGAAGGAAGACGAAAGCACTGGAAGAAGAAGGATGGTGAGGGACCCACACCTGCCAGATATTTTTGAATTAAAGGTGATGGAGGCATGTGAGGAATTAGGGGAAAAGGAAGCTGGTTGCTCATATGTGGGACCCAGAAAAAGATGTTCAGATGAAGACAAAAGCAGACTGTTGGGCCACAACATAAATGGGCCTGATTCTCAGTGGAAGGTATATTCTAGAAATAAGGGGTGTAAAAAGGATTTTGGACCCAAAATAACAAATGACACTCAACCTGGGCTTACTACTCAGCAGACCATTAACAAAGGTAAGGAGGCCATTACACTACAGTCTAATTCCGAAAATTCCCCAACAATGGCCAGGGGTAGTGGACTAAAGGAAATTGCTGATTGGGGGACAGACAATTGGAAAATAATTTTTCTGAGAAGCTAATGTCAGCAGTAACTCCTACACAGTGGGAATGGAGAAAAGAAGCAAGTAGTGACTGGGAGTTAGCAAAATTATTGGGATTAAACTGCTGTAACCAGGTAGAAATGATGAACAAAATGTCATCTATGGAAGCAAGAGACAAAGGTGAGGTTCAGAGGTTGGGAAATAGTGAAGGGGATTAATGAAGATTATATCCTACAACATAAGAGGGTTGGGTTGGGTACGGGGGTTAAGTGGGCTGCAATTAGAAATCTGGTGGTAAAAGAAAGGGTAGATATGTTATGTTTGCAAGAGACTAAAAAAGAAAGTATTGATATTAAGATATGCCAAGCATTGTGGGGAGATTCTGATGTCAGGTGGGAATTTCTGCCAGCAAACAATAGAGCCGGTGGTTTATTGTGCATTTGGAGGGAGGAGGCTTTTAAATTAGAGAACAAGGTGTTAGGTGGTGGGTTTATATACTTGCAAGGGACATGGGTAGCAGATGGCAGTAAAGTTATTATTGTGAACCTATATTCACCATGTGAGACATCTTTGAAAAGGAATTTATGGGAAGAAATCAGGCAGTTGAGATATGCAAACATGGGGGGTTTATGGTGTATAATAGGTGACTTCAACAATATTAGAAGACCTTATGAAAGAATGGGGATTTGTCAGAGATTTCAAGATGAAGACATTGTGAAGGACTTCAATGACTGCATTCGATTGTAACCATTGAGATCTCCATAACATCCAAGTTATATTCTGAACAACCACATGGAGACCAACTAATGTTGGGTTCAATTGTAATCTATAAAAGGAAACAAAAGACCAGCACAATCTTCATATATCTGGAAAAATCCTATGATAGGGTGCCACACGAAGTCCAATGTAAAACTCTAGTGATAAGGAGTTCGTATTTTATATAATAAAATTGTAAAGGATATGAAATGGAGTTATAAAAAAAAGATTTCCTTACAAAATAGGTTTGCACCAAGGGTCAATCATGGTATTGCACATGCTTATTGGGCACAACCAAGAGCCAATGTCTCAATTATGGTAATTAGGCAATTGCTGCATATAAATATCCTTAATTATGGTAATTATGTAATTCTATGAGTCATAATTATGGAAATTAGGTAATTATTTTCTCTTTAATTAAATTATTACCCATAGACCATAGTATATAATAATACACCCCGCTGGATTCAGTTGTCTATTACTTTTTCTTCTTCTAAACATCAATAAACACTTTCTACAAATTATATATATGGGTCTGTTTGTTTAAGCTCATTTTTTAAGAAAGCATTTTTTTAATAAAATAAGCAGTTTTCTTCTTTTCTGACGTGTTTGTCTAAGCTACTTTTTTCTCAAAATAAGCAGTTTTCTGTTTTTTTTTTAAGAAGCAAATCCTATCTACTTCTTAAGAAGCGCTTTCTTATAAATTGTTTTTTCAAGTTTAAACAAAAGGGTCTGATAAAAAAAAAGTTTAAACAAAATGGCCCATAGTCCTAGTTGGCGAGTGAAGAAAAGAAAGAAATATAGTAAACTTGAATTGTGGAGGAAGACTACCAAATGAAACATGATCAAGGTTTTGTCTCAAAATTATGCTTTGAATGGGCCTATCTTAACTCCAAAAGGTAGCTCTTGAAGTTACTATTGTTCAAGCCCTTGTTCTACTATGGTTGTATCTATAGTCGATATCGGATCTCAACAAAATTTGAGGTTTATTCAGTTTAAAGTTTCACAATAATGTGTTATAGATAAATTAGAAGAAATTTAGTGTATTTGAGCCTTTCTCTATATGCTTTTGTCAATAATCTCTTGACTCTTTCCAAATATGCATACCTCAAATGATGATTTGTATACCACATTGACTGTTCTCAATAGTGACAATTTCCTAGTATGCATCTTTCCAGTAATATTTTTCTTCATAGGCTATGTAACATCTTGACTATCTTCCAGATGAGCATCATTCTAACAATCTAATCACTATGTTGTCTCTATTAATGCTCTTTTTTGGTCAAATGTATTTAAGTCATTGTTTCAGAACCCTAATAACATTGTGTGCTTTGGTGAGCCTATCAAAGTTTCAAGATGACGACATACTAATCTTCAACAAGGGGGAGTGTTAGAATATTAGGATTATCATTATTGTGTAAAGAGTCTTGTCATGTTACTTATACAACACTTGTTACTTACTTGAATATTAGTATTTATTGGTGTATTAGACTATAGTGTTGGGTTAGTGTTTTCAAAATATTACAACATCTCAATTCAGTTAGTTACATATAATCCATATTCGTCTCTTTTCTGTTCAGTACCTATAATTTCAACAATCACCACTGGTCATGACAAGGAAGAATAGCGCAGGAGAAATTTAAAAACACACACACACACATATATATATAACTGGCAAACACGTGTTTTGAAATAAAAGATAATTTGGCCAAGACAATACTTTAAGGTGTGAGAATTGGCATACCTCCTTAGTGAAGCTACTAGCATTGAATCCCCAAACTGAATCAATATCATCATTTGTGTCAAAGGTTCCCCAATTTGGTACATCAAAAATTTTGTCTCCCGAAAACACAGATTTGACACCACCATGATCACTACATATGCAAGATTATATGTAAATTATTTTGCATCATCAAAAGATCCATAACATGTGAAAATATAAAACAAAGGATACATTGGTATCTATTGACACTCATGTATGTCAAAATCAATTTCAATCCAAATTTGGGAATTAAAGTCCGTATCATGCACTAGAAATGTTCATAGGATGGGTTGAAACAGGTTTAGCTTGATCCCTACCTAGTTAAAAAATTTAGAAACCTGAATCAACCTGAACCTGAATGTGTGTATGCTGATGATAGCATCACCATTCAACTATGACTTGTATAAAAAAATATGATAGTCCAAAATCTATAGTGATGATATACAACAATTTATGACTCAGTTAAACACATCATATGAGAGATGACAGTTATGAATGACTCTTGAAAACTTGCTATCCGTGGGTCTCTAACACACACCCTCACATAAAAGCCCTTTGAGTTGAAGCATGGAAATGCGCAGGTTCATTTTTACTTGTGCTTAAGTTATAATATGATTGAAAAAAATGGGGCAGCACAAATCAAACTTTTATCCAAACAGTAAGAGGCTGTAAAACCATGTCAAGGACAAATCTTCTAGAAGAATAAGTTGTTGGGTGTAGACCAAGGAGTCTTTAACAATAATGCCACCATTTTTTGTACAACAACAATAATAATAGATAGGGGATCGAGTTACTATAGGAGGAGTAACTCTTTGTAAAGTTACTCCCTTCAATAACTCTTTGTATATATCAAATTTTATTAATCCAACTGTTAAATTAAAAGTTCTTATTTAGTACATCAAGTCTACAATTTTTTATAAAATTATAAAACTATTTGATACTTCATTAAATAAATTTAATTTAAAATATAATATATTTTTGTAAAAATATAAGTAAATGTTGTGTATAAGATTACATAACTACAAATATCTGATTTATAAAAAACTTGATGTGTGAGGTCATTGAATCAATATCTAAATATTCAATGGTAGGAATAATAAAAATTCATATAAACAAAAAGTTATTCAACAGACTAACAAAAACAACAACCACAAGTAACAACAACAAAAACAATATTAATGATAATATTATTATTATTATTATAAATACCATGACCTTCCAAAGGCATAAAGAATATTAATGGTCAGCAAAATAAGAGGATGCCTACTAAATATATGATCAAATGAGCAATTGGCCAGCATTTGGGAAACTGGTGAATAAATCTTAAAAACCATACCTTTGGGTTTCTTGTATGGTATCTTGATCATGGAGTGAGCTATCTTCACCAACTGTCTTTCTAATGTCAGAATCAAAATTCCCATGCGGGCTTCCGATAGCACTGCTTGCAAATGGACTATTGGGAGCACTTTTTACAGACCCGTCCTCACTTTTATTATAAACAGATCCATTGCCAACTCCCTGTTCATTGGTAGTCTGGGGCTTTTCTGACTTATCATCACTCTTGGGAGAAGCAGCAAATGTAGGACTGTCAGTGCTCAAAGCTTCTGTGTTCACAGCTGACGGCAACTTTTGCTTTGGAGGCGCTATAATGTTTTGCACGTCGAGAGTGAGTTCTTTGACAAAAACAAATTCTGCAAGAATAGTGAATAACAAAATTTATTTAGTCCTTTCCATGATTATCCAAACAAGAACAGATGCAGGTCAGAAAATAAAGAAGTATCAGTTAACCGTTATTTTAATACAATCAATATCTTATAATATCTCTTAAATATACACCTATTTTTGGAATGTATTGTCTCCTAAATTACATAACTGTTCAAAATTGATCCCTCGCATTTAGAAGAACAGCTACACTTAAAAAATAATGACACAACAAAGTACAGCTAAGTAAAGTTCATCAGCTAACAAAGTACTTAGTGTAAAAGAAATATAGATATAAGAGAGGTATAGGCAAGCAGAGAAAGTGATAGAAACTAAGGTCTGTGAGAGCATAGAAGAGAATAATTTACAAATAGAAAAAGACTGGCCAGCTTCTACTGGTTCTTTTGATGCTGCAACCAATTGTAAAACTTATGAGTACCAAATTTCATTATCCCTCACCCATTAATTATTTACTTGCCACAAAGGTTGCAGATCAGTTTGCTTAGTCTTCTGATATTATAATTTTCTTTCAGCTATTAAAAATGTCAGTGTGTCATGAGTAGGCATGCCTTAAGATTCAGCTCTTACCTCAACGTTGCAATTTCTTCTCTGATCTGAAGAGATATTGTCTGCATTTATTTCCTTAATTATTATCTCAATATTCTTTATTCTTTGTATTTGTGGACTTATCATCAAATAGGTTGAATAGGTTCATAAAAAATAGAACTCTGCCTATGTGTGTTTGCATACATGGTCTGCGCCAAGCCAGGATAAAGGAGGATGGTTGGCATCAGGTGTTGCGAACTGGCCGTAAAAAATCAGCTATTTTTATGTGATAAACCTATATGATATTTTGTTGGGGCGTACCCTTCATAGCGACGCGTTATATCGGGTCCCAGGTGTATCGAAAAATGAACTAGGGTCCTTGCCAAAAGGCAAGGCACTACATCGATCCCGGGATGTAGTGGTAAGTGAGCTAGGGTCCATGCCGAAAGGCAAGGCGCCAGGTCTTCACCCGGATTTGGTGACAAAAAGGCAAGGGTCCCAACACGCAAATGGGCAAGCGTGGGGGGCAAACACCGCCCATGGGTTTAGGATAAAATTGGGAAGCTGGAACATAGGAACATTAACGGGTAAACTGAGGAAATTAGCAGATGTTTTTGCCCGAAGGAAAGTGAATATTGTTTGCTTGCAAGAAACTAAGTGGGTTGGAGAAAAGGCCAAGGAAGTGGAGGGCACCGGTTTCAAGTTGTGATATACAGGTACAACCAAGAGTCGCAATGGGATTGAAATTATTATCGATAGAAGTTTCAGAGATAAAGTCGTTGATGTCAAAAGGAAAGGCGACAGGATTATGATGATTAAGCTTGTAGTAGGGGATCTTATTTTAAATATCCTTATTGTGTATGCACCCCAAGTTGGATTATCATCAGAAGAAAAGAACTAATTTTGGGAAGATTTGGAGGAGGTCCTGAGAGGGATCCCACGAGAGGAGAAGATTTTCCTAGGAGAAGATCTAAATGGGCATGTTGGTAAAAACAACGGAGGTTTTGATGGAATTCATGGTGGTTTTGGTTATGGGACAAGAAATGAGACTGGAGAAGATGCCTTGAACATTGCACTAGCCTATGATTTGATGCTAGCGAACACTTTTTTCCGAAAAAGGGGGTCTCATCTTATCACATATCATAGTGGCCAAAATCGTAGTTAAATTGATTTCTTTATGGCTAGACAGGAATATAGAAATTCGTGTATTGACTGCAGAGTCTACCCTGGAGAATGTGTGGCGACACAACATAAGTTGGTAGTTCTAGAGGTTAGCTTCAACAAAGTTCTTAATTTGAGGAAGAGGACTCAAAACTCAAGGATAAGATGGTGGAAGCTAAAGGAGGAGAAACAAATAGAGTTTAAGGAAAACATGTTGCGTGAAGGACCATGGGAGTTTACTGGAGAAGCTAATGAAATATGGAATAAGATGACTATATGTTCAAAATGTGGGAAGGAGTGTGTTAGGTGAAAGTATAAGAAACAAAGTTCTTACAAAGGAAACATGGTGGTGGAATGGAGAGGTGCAAGAGGCTATTAAACAGAAGAAGGAATGCTTTAGATCTTTGCATAAATGTCCCAATGATGAGAATTTGCAAAAGTTTAGAGTAGCGATGAAAGATGCAAAGAAAGCAGTGCGGGAAACTAGAGACAAAGTTTTTGACGATTTGCATAAAAATCTTGGGAGCAAGGATGAAGAGAAAGATATTTACAAACTTGCAAAAATGAGGGATAAGAAGAATAAAGACCTCACTCAAGTTAGATGTATCAATGATGAAAATCAAAAACTTTTGGTAAGAGATGAAGATGTAAGTGAAAGATGACTAAACTACTTTAACAAAAATTTTAATGAAAATGGCAACAAGAGTGAGGTGGATTTGGAGGAAGTTTTTGATGATCTGAATAGAAGATTTGTGCGCAGAATTAATACACATGAAGTTAAGGAAGCTCTAAAGAGGATGAAAAATAATAAAGCTGTGGGACCTGATGACTTCCCTATTGAAGTGTGGAGGAGCTTGGGAGATATGACAATAAAATGGTTGACCAATCTTCTTAATAGAATTCTTCAAACAAATAAGATGTCTAATGCTTGAAAGAAAAGTATGATTGTGCTTATTTACAAAAACAAGGGAGATATCCAGAATTATTCAAACTATAGAGGCATCAAGCTTATGAGCCATGCTATGAAGTTGTGGGAGAGAGTTATCAAACATCGCCTAAGGAGGAAGACCAAGGTATCCGTAAATCAATTTGTATTTATGCCAGGAAGATGTACCATGGAAGCTATTTTCTTGATGAGACAATTAATGGAAAGGTATAGAGAAAAGAAGAAATACTTACATATGATGTTCATAGATCTTGAGAAACCATATGATAGAGTTCCAAGAGAAGTCTTATGGTGGACTCTTGAGAAGAAAAATGTAGCATTAAAGTATGTTAATGCTATCAAGGATATGTATAATGGGGCTACCACATGTGTAAAAGCCTATAATGGAACATCAAGGTATTTCTCTATCACGGTAGGTGTCCACCAAGGTTCCGCTCTTAGTCTTTATCTCTTTGCCTTAATGATGGATGAACTAACGAAAGATATTCTAGAGGAAGTGTCATGGTGTATGTTTTTTGTAGATGATATCGTGCTTATTGATGAGACCAAAAATAGTATTAATAGGAAATTGGAATTGTGGAGAAACACTTTGGAGTCTAAAGGATTCACGATAAGTAAGAACAAGACGGAGTATATAAAGTGTGAGTTTTCGCGGGTAAGAGATGGTGATCAAGACACAGTGCATCTACTTGGTCAAGAGGTACCCAAAAAAGATGTTTTTAGATACTTGGGATCAATGTTGCAAAAAGGTGGTGAGATTAATGAGGATGTAAATAATAGAATTAGAGCAAGGTAGATGAAATGACGAAGTGCATCGAGATTTTTGTGTGACCGCAAAATTCCCCTTTAGCTAAAAGGAAAATTGTATAGAACAGCTGTAAGACCGGCAATGCTATATGGAGCAAAATGCTGACCAGCACAGAGGCAACATGAGCATAAAATAGGGGTAGCAGAAATGAGGATGTTAAGGTGGATGTGTGAATATACGAAGATGGATAAGATAAGAAATTAGGATATTTGACAAAAGGTAACAGTGGTACCGGTATCTGAAAAGATGAGGGAGCATAGATTGAGGTGGTTTGGGCACGTTATGAGACGGCCACTAGATGCTCCCGTAAGAACAAGAGTTTGTTACCAAGAGCTCGACACAAATAGAGGTAGAGGTCGACCGAAACTTACCTGGGGAAAAGTTGTGAAACAAGACCTAATGAAGTGGGATATAGATTGGCAGACAGTATGACTTAGGACGGAGTGAAGAAAAGCTATAAGTTTGGTAGAGGGTTAAACTCATTAGTAGTTCTATGTTCCAGTCGTTCCCTTGTTTTAGTCTTTTTCCTCCTCTTTTCTCCCTTCTTCCTTTCACCCTTCATTTAATTTAGGGTTTTTTTTCTCGTTTGTCTTATTTTTTATTTATCATTGGGTTCATCTACCACTGACCCCAATTAACTTGGGTTAAAGGTATTGTTGATGTCGATGTTGTTGATGTTGAGGTTCATAAAAAATAGGCAAAATTGTAATTTTGGTCCCCCTTTAATTCTTGATCTGTGATTTTAGTTACACGTTTTAGAAAATCCATAATTTTAGTCCAATCCTCAACTTTACATACATTTTATTTCTTTCATTTTGGCCCAAAATAAACCCTAGATCTAACATATTCACTTAAGGTACTATCAAGTATCAAGAAATAATTTAATTAATTAAAATGTAAAAAATAAAATAAATAAATGTATGCAAAATTGAGGATTGGACCAAAGTTGCGGATTTTCTAAAATGTGGTGACTAAAATCGTGGAAAAAAATAGGGGGTTCAAAATCACAAATCATAAATTAAAGGGGACCAAAATTGCAATTTAGCATAAAAATATTACATAATTTGGTAAATTTGTTTATGTGACCCTCTATTTCCTTTCCCTAGTTCATTGCATTCCATTTCCTCTCCCTAGTTCATTGCATTCCCTTTCCTCCCAACTTTCGAAACATATCTGATGTGGTTACTAGGACTATAAGTGCAAACAACCAAGGAAGAACACTAAAAAAATGATAATGCATTAAATCATAATGTATCACATATACATACTGTCAATTTTATTAATGCGGAAGAAAATACAGATGGAAGGATGAAAAACACTAAGCAAAACAAGAAACAAGTAATGCAGACTTTCATACTTCATAAACAAGTTTTCTTTTTGAGATCAACCCCTTAAATTATAAGAATGACAAAAAATTATCCTTATCAAAATGCAAATGAAATCCAATTGAGTTTGATGATACAGAAGGTAGGCATCCAATAAGAGTACATAAAATAAAAATGTGGTTTGATAACCTTGTGCAAAAATTCCTCATAATTAATGATGGACGCCACATAATTGGCACTGCATTTTTATTTTTATTCAATTAACAGATTATCATATCTAGTTAGGGTTATTTTGGATACCTTTATCTTCAAGCTTATCCCAATCTTCATCCCAGTCAGCAGCTCCTTCTTGGATACCAGGTTGCCAGCCTTACAGGATAAAATGGAGTGAGGCTACGGAATACAACAAACTCAATATGCACATAATTATTGCATTATTCAATATAATATATACTAAGGGGAGCACATGGGGTTGTGGGCAGAGCACCACAAAGCAAAGAGAAATGACGGGACACGACTAAAATGAGCAAAACAAGAATACATGATAATTATATCCAGAAGCCAACAATGCACTTAGCAAGTAAGTGAACAAAAAGGAAGTAAGTTCATTTAACAAAAATGAAGAGACAACTTGTAGGCTATAAAAAGTTTTCTGAGCTTCTTTAGGAGTATACTTACCCAGTGTAACTCTTCCTTTTCTTTTAGTCTTGTTGTGAGTCTAACTATAGTTGGTAGTTAGACTGATATTAGACAGTGAGTTGGGACAGCTGTTTGACAGCTGTCACTAACTAACTCAAGTTAGTTGACAGTTACATAACTATAACTGTTATATAAACTGTATTGTTCTCAGTGTCTGTTTGGGTTGAATACAATATTCTTTCACCTCAATTTAGTTCTCTCTCAGTTTTACTTTCAGATTCATTTAGCTTCATTAAAATCATGATAGATAAATGCAATCATACAGATACAGAAAGCCAACAACTAAAGTTTTTTGTCAGAACAATCTGAATAAATAAGCATTACTTAATAGAACACCACCAATATCAATTAAATCAAATGTATTGAAGATGAAAATGCATAGCATTTCTTGCATACTGTTCTCAGAAACATCAGAGAGTTTCAGGTTTCCCTTCTTTTCATAAAATCAATGCATTAACCCAACATTTGATAGCAAGTACAGTAGCAACTACTACAAAGGACCATATAATTATATAAGCATCAATACAAAGCATCATCATATTGTATAGTAAATTGATTTCCTAAAAAAATTGCACAAGACAAAACATTCATGATAAGGAGCATTTCCTAAACTGTATATATTAAATGCCACTTGATCAGGTTATACAGTTTATTCTGATTTTATGCAACGTTTAACTGATTTTTTACAAAGCATCATCATATGTTATTTTATAGAGCTTGTCAAACAGAGCTTTGCAACAAAATCAGTTAAAAGTTACATAAAATCAGAATAAACTGTATATATTTAATGCCACTTGATTAAGCAACCTGTATCAAATTTCACTGGCAGAAATAATTTTACTGCTGATTCAAAACTAGTAATTCAGCAACTGAAGGCCAGTTCCTCAAATTACAAAACAAAGCTGATATCTAAAACAAATGCACTAAATACCATATAACAAAATCATAGATATGAAAAAGATTTGAGAAGGACTGGAAGTATATAACAACACCAATTATAAATTTGAATTTACCAAAGGGTAGCTCCAATAATGTAGTGGGCTTAGCACGTAATCCATATTTCTTGCATCGCTCATTCAGAGATTTCACCAGCTCATCAAGGTCTGTTTGAATACGATCAACATGAGCCTGAAAATTTCAGATGACTAAATGAGATACATAAGTTGATCACAATTTCTCAACATGGATGCACAAACCTGGTAATAGTAAAATGTACCTGCAGAGTTGTATCACCTTTTCCATCCTGTTCCATCTTGACAATTGCTTGGTACAACTCAATTTTTTTCTCCTACACAAAAATAAATCATTTGACAGCAATGAAGCAAAACAGGTAAAAAAACGTAACAAACTTTTTAGCATATATGCTTATAAGCTATCAATTGAAGATAAAGCCATATTTCATTGCACCTGTATGTCACGAAACGTGGCTTCCTCAGTAGTTAACTTGGATGATAAATCTCCTACTTGCTTATATTTATCTTCATATTTCTTTGCTAAAATGTCAACCTGAAATTAATATATTGAGCAAATAATAAATATTATGATTATTGAGGTAATAAAAACACATGCAATTCTAAAGAAAGATACCTCATGCTTATCAGCAGCTATCCTTTCTATGACCTCATTAAGACGATTGTCACATCTGCTTTTGTACAGAACCTTTTATCGGCAAAAGAACAAGTAATTTGTTTAAAAAAGGTGAAAAGAAAAAGAAATGATGAATATTAAGTATTAACCTGACACTAACACTATTAACCATACAAACACAATGGAAGATAGCTTTTATATGCTTTCCTCTTCTAGGTATCCACAATTTCATAGTACAAAAGGGTTACAAAAGAACATGTCTGTTTCATAGGCTTTTTTTTTTCCAGTAGTTCCTAGGTATCTGCAGAAGCAGACAAAAGCTGAAAGAAAAGGGATAGCATCTATTAATGCATAACAATTAAGTAAAAGACCTTTCCAAGAGGCCCTTTTTCACTTCCTTAAAATTAATAGGACAGGAAACCCAAGAGGCAGACAGGTGATTATGTAATTATGTTCAGCAGATCTATAGTAATAAATGATTAGTTTGGTAAACAAATCTGGATATTGACAATAACAACAAAGCCATGGGATGCAGGAATATGTTCTTATATATACTTAAAACAATAATCTGCATATATTTTGCACCCTTAAATCTTTGACAGTAAAAGCTCTTGGTAAGAATGTTAGTATGTAATCAGAATGTTGAGGGGGGCTGGTTTATTAGAGGATTAAGTTGGAAGGTGGGATGTGGATCCAAAGTGCTCTTTTGGGAAGATGGATGGTTGGAGGATAGGGTGCCATTGATGGAGAAATACCCTAGAATGTACCAGAACTCACAACAACAGCAACATTACATACAGCAAATGGGAACATTAGTTCAGGGTGGCTGGGAATGGCAGTTCCGATGGAGACAGCTATTCATGGAGGGTGAAATAGAAATGGCAATAAAATTTCTGGAGGAAATACAGGTGCTTGGGGTACAAGTGCAGCTACCAGATTTTGGTTATTGGAGGGAGCTACAAGTGGGATATACACTGTGGAAAGCGCTTACAGGATACTCAATAGGGACGACATAAGTCAAAACCAGGATGAAGTGTTCAAGGAATTATGGAAATTAAAAATCTCTTGTAAAGCTTCATGCTTTGCATGGAAATTGTTGAGAGACAGACTGCCTACTAAGACTAATTTAAGAAGAAGGAATTTGGAAATCACTGATATCAATTGCCCTTTTTGTAGAAGTCACGCGGAGGATGCTTCTCATCTATTTTTCAGGTGTGAGAGAATTATGCCGCTGTGGTGGGAATCAATGTCATGGATAAACATTGTCAGGGTTTCTTCTGTAGTCCCGAAAGATCATTTTCGCCAACACTCCTTCTGCCATATAAAAGGACTCAAGTTACAGAGGTGGCAGATTTGGTGGGTTGCTCTGACGTGGTGTATTTGGCACCATATGAATAGAATTATCTTCCACAACGAAGTCTTTAACGGCCAGAAGTTGATGGAGGATACTATATTTTTCTGTTGGTCGTGGCTCAAAAATCTGGAGTTAGGATTTGACACCCCTTTTCACTATTGGTCTAGCAATATGAGGGAGAGTTTTGGTACTCAGGGGAGGGATTAATCTGTACATCTCTATTAATTTTGGGGAGGTTTAGGACCTAGCATAAAACCATAACTTTGGTGTCTTTCTCATGCTTTCACTATGCATTAAGCCACCTATGTTCTGCTATTGTTCTTGCTAGGATGTACTCATAGTAGTACTACTTGTATTGTTACTATTATCTTTTTTAATATAATATTTTTGCTGATAAAAAAAAAAAAAGATGCATTCTTCCTAAAGTACAATTAATCATGATGGTGAACAATTTTTTGATCAAAGTACATTTCACAATTACCACTACTAGCTAGATCAGTACATCTATATGGTATATAGCTCATCCTGCAAATCAAGATACAGTATAAATGTACACAAATCAAATGTTAATCTGTTAAGCATATTCTAAAATAAATCGCAAGCTTGGACAGTTAGGCAAGGCGAACCCTGTATAGTAGAAGTTTCAGCTATTATTGATCCAGTTGCTACCTCTTCACTATGTTTGGATGACATAAAAGAGACTAAAACAGTAAAAAAAGAACTCAGATAAAGCAGACTAGAGTTTTAAACCTCTTTTATTTAAGCTTTTTTTTTTAAGAAAAAGTGCTTTTTTATTAAAATGGCATCTTAAAAGAATTTACAATGATTATATTTATGAAAGTTTGCAAAAAAGAAAAACTTCAAAAATGCTGCTCTAGTGGTTTTCTCAGAAGCAAAAAACAGTAACTTCTGAAAGAAAGCTCTAAAACAATGCATCATAGAACCACTTTTTCTATGCACAGGCCTTAATAAGATACAAAGGAAGTAAGCAAGGAAAACACTCACAAGTTCCTGCATTTTTGCACGGTAAAATTCTATTTTCTCTCTGGACTCCGTAATTTCCTTCTCAAGTTCTTCCACCTGCATTTAACAAAGAAAATGAAGAGATGAGAATTGACTGTGTTCAATTGAACCACAAGAATTTTATCAAGCATACATGGACTGCAATAATGATATGCTTCGTGCAAATGACAATCTACAATATGATCTTTCCACACTATCTTCAAAGATACCAGTAACAACATCAACATCAACAACACATTTAACTCAAGTTAATTGGGGTCGGTGGTAGATGAACCCAATGATAGATACGAAGAAGTTAAAAAGAAAGGCTAAGAAAAAGGAAAAATAAGACAAGAGAAAAGAAAAATAAGATAAAAGAAAAGGGTTAAAGACGGAGGGAGAAAAATGAAGAGGAAATGAACTAAAAAGGGATCATCTAGAACATAGAGATAATAAACAGTCTAACCCTCCACCAAGCTTATAGTTTTTCTCCATTCCATCCTAAAGCACACCTTCCGTCAATATATATCTCACTCATTTAAGTCTTGTTTAATTACCTTTTCCCAGGTAAGTTTCGGTCTACCTCTATTTCTCTTTGTGACTAGCTCTTGGTAACAAACTCTTGTTTTTACAGGGGTCGTCTCATTAAGTGTTCAAATCACCTCAATCTATACTCTCTCATCTTTTCACTCACCGGTACTACTGCTACCTTTCGTCGAATATCTTCATTTCTTATCTTATGCATCTTCGTATAACCACACATCCACCTTAACTTCCTCATTTCTGCTATCCCTATTTTATGATCGTGTTGCCTATGTGCTGGTCAACACTCAACTCCATATAACATTGCAGGTCTTACAACTGTTCTATAGAATTTTCCTTTAACTTAAGGGGAATTTTGCGGTCACACAAAAATCCAGATGCACTCCGTCATTTCATCCACCATACTTTGATTATATGATTTACATCCTCATCAATCTCTCCACCTTTTTGCAAAATTGATCCCAAGTATCTAAAAGCATCTTTCTTGGGTACCTCTTTACCAGATAGATGCACAGGGTCTTAATCATCATCTCCTCCCAGCGAAAACTCACACTTCATATACTCAGTTTTACTCTAACTTATCATGAATCCTTTAAATTCCAAAGTGTTTCTCCACAATTCAAGTTTTCTATTAACACCGTCTTTGGTCTTATCAATAAGTACAATATCATCTGCGAAAAGCATACATCACAACACTTCCTCTTGAATATCTTTTGAAGTTTGATAGTTCATCCATCACTAAGGCAAAGAGATAAGGACTAAGAGCCGAACCTTAGTGTACACCTACCGTGATAGGAAAATCCTTTGATGTTCCATTACAAGCTTTCACACATGTGGTAGCCCCCATCATGCATATCCTTGATTGCATTAACATACTTTAATGATGCTTTTTTTTTTCCTCAAGAGTCCACCATAGGACTTTTCTTTGGACCCTATCATATGCTTTCTCAAGATCTATGAACATCATATGTAAATCTTTCTTCTTTTCTCTATACCTATCCATTAATTGTCGCATCAAGAAAATAGCTTCATTGGTACATCTTCTTGGCATAAATTCAAATTGATTTATAGAAACTTTGGTCTCCCTCCTCAAGCGATGTTCAATAACTCTCTCCCACAACTTCAAAGATACCAGTAACAGCTAATAATTTTTGTATCTGTAAGTTTCAATCATCAGCCAAAAAGAGTAAGCATGCTTCATGACTGAAACCAAAAATAACTTAAAATATCATCACCCCACATCCTCAAATTAATTGACATGAAAAGTGTACATAGAGGACATATTCTCCATATTTGTGATCGCAAAGAACCTACTAAGCTGAAAGGTAAGTTTTATCTTATTCCTATATGACTGACTATACTCTATCTACCGTAGTGAATGCTGAACTTTAAAGGGACAATAAAAGAAAAAAGTGAGAGTAAAAGAAATGATAATATTAAAGGATGTGACCATAGAAAAAAGAACAGAATATGGAATGATTGTATATGAGATTGTGAGGAGATATTAATGTAACACCTATCAAGGAAAAAATGACAGAAAATTTGTTAAGGTGGTTTAGACATGTAAAAAAAGTCGCTGAAGGCACCAGTGAAGAGAGTAGATCGCATGACTTTTAGCCCTATAAAAAGTGCAACAGCAGAAATGATTCAAAAAATAAATAAAAGCACCTTCTTATCAGCTTCTGTTGCTTCTTGAAACTTTGAATTAATTGAATTTTGCTCATCTGAACTCAGCTGATTAATGAGGTGCTTCTCCAAGACTGGAATTCTAGATTTCTGCAGCTTGTTCGGAGGTCCTTCATCAGACTGCGAGACAGCAGCCGGCCTTGGCGGCCGACCTGCAGCAGGGTTCACTTGTCGAGCACCAGAACCAGTTGTCCCTGGTTGTTGTTGAAAAGCTTCAAAAGATAAAAGGGGGCAGAGACACAAAAATAAGAGAAAAATATAAATTTATCATTTATCTGAAGGGTTATATCAGTAATAATACTACAATAGTAGTACTGTAGTAGTAGTAGTAAAATAAAACCTGCTAATTCTTGGGCACACACCTGATGGATTTCCCCAACTACCATAGTGAGCAGCAGGTTGACCAGTAGTTGGTAAATCAAGCACAATGTTACTTGGAAGTACTGCTGGAAGAACGCGTCCTTCCCTATGTCGCTCCATTAGGTACAATGCAATACAAAACTCCCTGAGAGAAAGCATGCTATCATTATCTTGATCCGATAAGTCCCAGACCTGCTTTAAAACCTCTGAAAAATATAAAACATGGCATACACATAATGTTCAAGAAATTAGCTAGCCATGAAAAGTAATACACATGGAGGATGTGAAAACTAAATAGAACCCCCCACCCCAAACAGACACAAAAAAAAATTGCTATCAAATGCAACTTAGTTCGGAAATATGTTTAATTAATCATATTTGAGTTGATTTCCAAACGTGTGTAGAGCTAGAACACTAGAGAAGTAGAAATGTATATATAGCGTTTTAAGCCAACTGTCCAAACAAAAAGGCAACGAAGTAGAAGAAAAATACCTCTTGGTAATCTCCAACTAAGAAACAAGCTCCGTGCTTGTTCCCCAGTGATTTTCCCATCTCTATCTGTGTCTACTTCCATGAATACTTTCATATATTTCTGAACATCAGTTTGAGTCATCCTTGGCCATGGAGCTTGGGATTGACTGGAAGCAGAATCCTGTAATCTCCCTGGAAGTCCAGATGAATTCGGCATATTATGTGTCTGGACTGAGGCATGCTGGTCCTGTTTTACCACCGACTGGGCTTGCTGAAGCTTTGCACCAACAGGCTGGGTTGCAAGTGAGCGCTGCAAAGAATCAGGGGTACTAGTCCTAGTAGAATGCTGGTTTCCTCCAGATACAGGAACAATAGCTGAAGTGCCAGAAGAAAATCCTTGTGGAGAAGAAGCTTGCTTGGGCTGAAATGAGCTAGCTGAGAATAAATCTCCTCCAAAAAATGAATCGGAAGAATTACCGTTAGCAGAAGTATCCACTGGTTTAGAATCCTTAACCAATTGATCTGATGACTTTATGGGGGAGGCAGGATATTGGCCAGGTGGCCGTGCCACATTTGATCCAAACCCAAACCCCTCCTGCGTTGATGGGGGACTAGATCCTCTAACTGCTACTGGAGAGGAAGTTACTTCTGGAGTTCCACCCATCTTGCCATAAATGGAAATGCCGGGGGTTTCAGGGCGACCCATTCCCTGAGTGGCAACAGCAGCTGGAGGCCTCGCAAACTGATTTCCCTGAGAAGGGAGGGTTTGCTGGTTACCACTCAAATTTGGAATTGCCCCCCTTGGTCCAAGATTTTGGTGGGATAAAGGACTAACAGGACCAATCGGTGGCGCAGGGGCAGGGGCAGCTGCAGGTGCAGGCGCAGGTGCAGATACTGTGGCACTGAAATTAATCTGAGGAGCAGGAATCTTAGATGCAGCCGGGCCATACAATGCTGCTTTTACCATTTCGGGAGTTAGTTCCCGCTTACTCTGTGCCACAGTAACAAGCTTAAGGGCATTGTAAAACTCTGCCCGCCCAAGGAAACCACTCTGGCTTTGGTTTGCAAATGCCCAAATCTGTAGGCACACAGACAGGTCAGTGTGATTTCTCAAGTATTTAGCATTTAGACGAACAGATTTCTAATGCAGTAACTAACTAATTCAAAAAAACAATGCTCTGAAGTGCTTGGTGGCACTTGATGTGAAGTAAATCAAATAATAAGCAGAATTTGATTGAGAATAGAGGGAGAGAGACCTGCGCAAGAACACGTTTGGGCAAACCGGAGCCCTGGAAGAAGGAGACGGCTTCGGCACCGCTGATACGGCCGTCTCGATCCAAATCTGCACGGCGAAAATAGGCATCGAAGAGATCGACATTAGGCGCTGCCGATACCATTGCAGAATTCAATAGCACCGCCTGATTTCAATAGATTCCACACTTTTTTAGTTCTCCTTTGCCTTTTCAGATCACACCATGCATTTAATTGTGATTCATAAAAGCTCAACAAACATCAAATTTCGTACACCAAAGATTGATTAATCGCTTGATTTGCACTTTGCTTGCCTCCAATCCAATCCGATCCGATCAACACACTCACCCAACAATAAAATTACAGATCATCCCTCGATTCTCATTTTTCGCCCAACGGACAATTTTAATCCTCTTTACTGTCTGAATTTCAAAAATACCACCCCTCGTCACATTTTTGGGGAGACCTCGCCAATGACTATTTCTAAGTTTTTATCCATTTATTTTTATGTAATTAAAGTTTATATTTATAATAATACATAATAAAATATAAATTATATTTTTAATTTTTATTCATGATTTTAGGTCATTTTTTATTATCCAAAATTAGTGTTTTATTTTGTATTGGATCAACATCATTGACTTATCCCAAAAATTAACTTGCTCACTTAGGTATTTATGATCACAGTCTCAATGGTTATAAAGTTTTGGATCATCTTCACCAACTCCTTCATGAGGTCAACTCAAACTTTGTCTTGATCACAAACCCAAGTCCCCAAGTCCTAGGTCATGAGAGGGGAAAATATTATCATATGATAATCATTTTACCTCTCAATCAACTTAGACACTCCAAGAAGTTGGCCTCGTACCTGTGTAAGAGACCTAAATTGTTGAAACATGCTGACATGACCACGAAAGTGTCATGTCCTATTATGTCAGACACATACAACTACACCTGATACATGGGGGGACAAAATCGAGCCCATGTCAGAGGGTGAAGATGAAAGACTTGTGAGACCATGACATGGGGATAGGATTGTCAAAAGCACTATATATAAATAGAGGTAGATTATATGATTCACCTCAAATCCAAATATATCCCCTTTTTTGGATATTGTAAGTCACTCTTTATCTGCTATCCTCCAAAAAGTTTTTGTTACCAAATGTCATTTAGTCACTTTTGATGTCTCTTTAATTATGGCTATATTAGGATTTTGAATGTGGAGCATAGTGGAACGAAACATGGTGAATTGGAAAACAATTACAAAAAGTTGAAAGTGGAGTTTATCAGTAAAAATCAGGGGGTGTGAATATCATTTTCCCTTGTTATATGTTCTTAAACTATCTGGGTCCAAAACCTTTAGCATGTTTTCTTCATTTATTTCTCGGCCTTTTCTTTGTAGGTCATTTTTTCCCCAACACAACCCCCTTTTTTCAATTTTCAAAATATCAAAATTATCCTTCCCTTTTTTTAAAATAAAAAACCACGCCTCTTGTCTCATCTCACATACGTTGTCAATTAAAAATTAAAAACAAATTATAAATAACCTAACAATTTTGAATTTCGTAATATCTCAAAATTTATAACATGCTCTTTTCTAAATAGTTGATAAATCTAAAAATGAATTTTGATATTAATGCATACGAAAAATCATAAAATTTATTTTAAATTTCAATCATTGACAAAAATATCAGAACATATAAATGTAAAAAACTTAAATCAGAACATAAAGGAGAGAGAAAATTATTTATTATTTGTTAAATTATTCAATTTTAAATTACTACAATACCCTTAAAATTAATTAATTAGATTAACTAAAAGAGTGGTTTTTTGTCCTAATTTTTTTTTGTAGCATGCTAATACACACCAACTCAAAATTACAATAAATAGAGTTTTAAATAGAGTTTTTTTAAGAGGCAACAATAGATAGAGTTAAAAACTTTTTTTTAATGAAGCTAGAGTCAAACTTAATAACTATAAACGGTATAAAAATCAAATATGTTTTTAAAAGAAAAAAATCAAATATTTAATACAACATTCACAATAGACAATGAACCCTCAATTTTACCCCCCCCCCCCCCCCCCCCCCCCCCC